>DWJZ01000927.1:0-26815 GCA_018249125.1 Asbolis capucinus | reverse complement strand
ATTCATTGTTTATTTCAAATTCGTGCACTAATTACTAAATTATTTCACTGATAACGCTAAGAACTACGAAAAATAGTACAATGCAGTAACTATGTATGTATTTATGCCTTGATATATTTGACAAATTAAATGAATGACGTAGTGTTTACTGTCAAATATTAATGGTGCATTCATAAATTTTGCGTATACCGGCTTCATCATTATCAAAGGAATAATTGAGTATAAACTAAGATAGTAATAATATAACGGGGTACATGTTGAATCTGGTCTTTTAAAATTATGAAGTTTATTTGCTTAATATACTTAATTTGTGAACGGAACCTATTTGACATTAAGAACTGTCTGTTGCGCTTTGTATTGGAAAATAATATTTTAATAATTTTAACTTTATTATTAAAAAATATTATATTTTATTATCCTATGTCCTTCCCCCGACGATAACAAATCTAAAAACACCAAAATTGGTTGAACCGTTCAACCGTTCCTTTGTTATAAAGTTTTATAAAAATTATATAATATAGATTACTTCCAAAGATTGTTTTAAGTCAGGTTACCTGACGTATGACGTATACCAAAACTACAGTAACCACCTGAATACAATGTCGCGACTACAGGTACTCAAATGACTTTTAATGATGAAAATGGTGATAAACGTGATTTGAAGATACAGTGAAAAAACTGATATATGTTCCAGGTGCGTGATCCCAGAGTGCGAGTCATGGAACTCGACGGAGTACAGCCCGTCGTGGCTGGAAGGGGCGCTGGCGGGCGACGGGCGGGAGCGGCGCTGCTCCAGCCGCGCGCCGCTGGAGCAGCAGCTGCCGTGTGGCGAGGGCCGCTTCTCCGACCAGCTGCGGCCTTGCGACCGCTGGCTCTACGCTTCCCACGACACCATTGTAGCAGAGGTGACTGATTGCTACGTGATTCGCCATTTAGGCTGAAACTCCCGATCCTTCCCTTCGACTGTCGCGGTGATGTTTATTTACACGTGTTTATCACCTGTATATTCGCCTGTCCTGTAATAACCTTTCCATAACAGGCCACGCAGGCCAGCTCGACAGTGCGCTCAACAGACAGACTGACAATATCCTTTCTATGTTGCCATGACAGAACAGCTAGCCACCGTGTGCAGCAGTCTCTCTGGACAACTTATAATTCTGATAGTTTAGATGACACTGGGAGCTTCACACCAGTGCTCACTTATACATGAAACATCCATGTTCAAATAATTAATTAATAATTGTATTTGAAATTCTTTGCCGGACAGACCCTGCATGTTTTGATGTACAATATCCATGTTGCAGGGCTGGTCCGTCGTCTGTTCTAGAACACATGTCAATATAATAATCTGTGCTGCTACTATCACACTGTAGAAATGTGTAGTAGCTAGTAGTAGACATGATTTACGTACATCCATGAACGTATCACGTAGATAGTGGGAACGAACGACATAGCTAATAAAATTGCACAGAAAGATAAATGAAAACTAGTGGTTTGATTAAAATAATTAAATAAAAGATATATAGCCGGTTGCTGTGTAATCTACTCGAGAGAATAGTACGTGATAACTGGTGTAGGTATGTCGAATAGAGGCCGCGACGAGCGCGTTCTCTAGTATGTCGCTAGTTTACTATCATTACGATATGACGTTGTTCCATTGTTACCATGACTAGGGCGATCGGTGGAGCGTGCTGTAATCACATCCACATCTCCTGTGCTGTCATGGATAATGTCATCTATAAGTACTGGTATTGACTGTCAAAAAAGATGACACAGCGTGTTATTTGTAACTGATGAGTGATTGCTGATGTACATATGTAGGTACATATCATTATGCGATGCGATCATTATAATTGTATCTACTACATCCGTCACCCGCTTTGTAAAAAATTTGTAAACATACATATTGCTGTATTAAAAATATTACAAAGTTTGATACTTCAAATGAAAAGTACTTTATTTTCATGATATTAGGTAAAATATAAATATTGTTTAAACTGAAATTGTTGACCTCGAGTGACGCAATAAGAAATAAATAACTCACGAATTAATTTTAAATTAACGTGATTATCTGAAATTGCTTAAACATTCAAATTTGCTTGTTCTTGTCATATCCAAAAAATGTAGACAACGAGAAATACCCGTGACCTGACGAGGTGTGACCGTACCACGGAAACAGCCGACGATGCCGCGACGCCGACGTGGTGTGAATTACGAGGATGTGAGCGCCGTATTCGACTGTGAACATATCTATTAAGTGATCGTTACAAATCACGTATCAGTTTTAATGATACAGCAGATGTTAACACCTCGATAAGGATTGTGCAAATTACGGCAGATTTACACGACTCCGTGGAAACATTGAAAATTTACAGAAACCATTACAATAATATGTAGTTACATAGCTATTTGGTACTTTTATTATTTCTTCCCATGCATACATGAAAAACGAAACATTAAAAAACATGACTTACTTAAATATTTGCCTCGGACAGAAATCATATAAACCATTTTTGGAACACCTCAAAAACAAAGTTGCACAGAACAACCGTAGCTAGTGTGTGGAGTACTCGTATTTGGCGATGTTGCTCGTCAATCAAATATCTGTTGCAGTCCACGGAGCATGACGTCACGCTTCATCGGCTTCCCTCGAACCGAATCGCATGTCCTTGGGTATTGTGGTAGGCCTAATTACCGTGTCATCGTTGAAAACGATGCCCTGATAACCATAGAGATGTAGAGCAGCATTGACAAGAAAGGGATCAGAACTAGATATAGACTGTTCTAGAACCATAAATAAAATCATCGATACGACTTGTAGGCCCACAGAAAGATGGTATCTCAAAGAGAACTTAGCATATACGAAGAAATGGTCATGGTTCTTGATCCACTGGATTTTATTGTGAGTAATATGTCAATTGATAACACTTGGGGATAATGTAAACATTAAGGTAGAGTGCACGTACTCGTATAAGCTATGTATAAGCCATTGCCTGTCTAATTTCAGTTCAACCTCGCGTGCCAAGAGTGGAAGCGGACCCTGGTGGGCACCATTCACAACATTGGGATGTTGGTCTCTCTTCCCATCCTCGGCTATATATCTGACAGGTTTGTTGGGTTTTTATTTGGCCGCGTTATGTCCCTATAAGGACATTTTTTAAATTTAATTTATTTGCGACATTGTGCATCATGTATGTACATTGACGAGAGTGTTACGGACCAATTGCAATTGATGAAATTATAGGAACATCACTCTGGAGGCCCGCAGATTATTCGATGGCGAAATATTTTATATTATTAAACATGATTAAGTTCGTTTTTCTAGATGGGGTCGGAAAAGAGCACTAGTTTTGAGCTGCACGCTGGTGGGAGCGATCGGTTCCCTGAAAGCCTTTTCTATCTCATACGAGATGTATGTAATCGTGGAATTTCTGGAGACTGTTGCAGGCGCCAGCGCTTTTCCAGCAGCCTATATTTTAAGTAAGAATTTATTTGTCTACTGATAGTTGCAAGTAACTTTTTTAATATTTCTGATTATTATAATTAAATATTTTTTTTTTTCAGCAATCGAACTTTTGGGACAAGATAAAAGAGTGCTCACGACAGCATTCCTCGGAATCATGTTAGTAATTGGCGGACTGAGCTTTGCGATGCTCGCCAAGACCTTTTCATACTGGAGAACCTTCATTCTTGTCGTGTACCCTCCGTCGCTGCTCTTCCTCTCATACATCTACATTTTGCCTGAGAGCATTCGTTGGCTGCTATCCAAGGGTCGAAAAGAGGAAGCTGCAGAGATCGTGATGTCGGCAGCTAAGATGAATAAGGTGACCTTGTCCGACGAAACAATAAAGCAATTATACACTTCGGAGGAAAAGCCCATAATAGACGAAAAGAAGGTCACAGAGCAGGCAGGGCTGTGGATGCAAGTTTTGAAGTCACCAATCATAATGACCCGATTGGCGATTTGCTCCTGGTGGTGGATCACGTGTACCTTCGTGTTCTACGGGCTGGCTATCAACTCGGTGTCGCTGGCCGGGGACAAGTACACGAACTACATGTTGGTGGTGAGCGTGGAGGTGATCGCGGTCGTCACTAACGCCGTGGTACTGGATCGATTCGGCAGAAAACGAACTTTGCTGACGGCGTACGTTGTCTGCGGCATTTCGTGTATTTCTATAGCGTTTGTGCCATCAAGTAAGTAACTTAAGTATCTTAGTACGTAAAAAAGCCTTCAGGCATGTATAGACACTTTTGTTATGTAAATTTCAACCCATGCATGGATCATGATCACGTCAACGCATCTTGTTGTAAAAATCGTCTTATAGAGATATCAAAGTAATACATATTTTGTGGTTTTCCCAGCGCTCGCGTGGCTAGCAACGCTGCTGTACTTGGTGGGCAAGATTGCGATCACGCAGGCGTTCAGTGGCATTTACATGTACACGTCGGAGCTGTTCCCCACGCATGCACGGCACTCACTGCTGGGCTTCTGCTCCATGGTGGGCCGCGTGGGCTCTATCGTCGCACCACAAATGCCGCTGCTGGTACGATAACGTACTGATTAGTGATTGAGACTAAAGGAGAAATGGTGGGAATTGAATTAATTTGTTGCTTTATGAATTTCAGGCGATTTATGTGGATTGGCTGCCGTCGGTGCTGTTCGGGACGACGGCGCTGATTGCGGGCACGTTGATGTTGACCACTCCAGAGACCCTAAACACGCGGCTGCCCGACACCATCGCGGAGGCCGAGCACATCACCGCGGCGCCGCTCACCGAAGCCCGCGTCAAGGGGAACGACCAAACGAACGGACAAGTCACGTCCCGATTTTGATTGATAATTTAAGATCGTTGCAATCATTAAGACAACTATTCAGAATCATTGCTAAACTAGTAACAAGATTTTTGGCAGTTGGTACTTGGGAATATATGTAATAGGATAGATTGAATGTTAAGAATGCCCGTTATAATACACAACGTCGACAATATTATTCGATCTCAAGCTGACACCACCTCGACGGGTTTGTTATGTAAATAATATACATATATATTTTTATTTATTATTCCACGATCCGCGTATGTAAAGGGATGTTGTTGTCCCGGGCGCCTCGCGGCCGGCAGCTGTCGGTTGTAGATACACACTCCAAAGATGCAAGTGTCTGTGACGCAGCAGGAACGACCTGCTGGTGTATCTTGTACGGCTCATCCAGTGTTAGCGTTACTGCTTCACAAGTTTCTTTATGACATCGCATTGTCTTTCTCTAATCAAGATGAAAGTGTTCTTATATACATACATGTGTTAACCTACATACATACATACATATGTATATATTTATAAAACGGCGCAAGACTCCGTTGCTTAATTTAAGGGTTCTGAGCGTACAGACACGAAATCGATTTCATTATAAGCTACGTAAAGAAGATTGAGTATTTCATATTATAATAATATTATATGGACGCGTGATAAATATATTTTAAGATAATTATTTATACTAGTAGTTAGTGGTAACGTGATTTCTCTTCTCAGTGAATTTTCCTTTTTATTTGACCATCGTAGGTGAAATTTCGCATTACCATTTTTTTAATAGGCGCTGTGCAAAGAGTTTGATCATCATAGAATAATTGTCTTTATTATTTTAAACTTTTTTATTAATTTAAAAGCATATAGGATTATTTTAATAATAAGTAGTATAAACGACCCCAGAGCTGACAGTTTTCTAGCTCGACGTAGGTGTAAGTATTCCTATTCAGAGAGGAAACGCTTCCGGCATCTTGGGTACCGTACCACAGGGGCCTCATCTCAAACCATCACGGCCCACTATTGAGGACGGGTCTTTTCTCTGAATGAGAAAGTTAAGGCCATAGTCCACCACGCTGGCGGACCATCAAGTGCGGATTGGCAGACTTCACACACCTGAGTTTTGCAAACTCCCCGGCATGCAGGTTTCCTCAAGATGTTTTCCTTCACGTTATAGCATTAAAATACATATAACTCCGAAAAGTCAGAAGTGCGCGCCCTGGGCCCGAGCCCGTGCCCCCCGAGTAGGAGGCCGAACTCGTAACGACTGGGCTACCACCGCTTACATTTTGATAACATTCACCGACGCCGAGGCCTACTTTTTTACAGTTATTTTAATTAGTTTAATCAGTATTTAAATACATATTTAATTTTATTTAATTTCTCTTAATTTAATGTAATTTAATAAATAAATATCATCTTAAAATAAGTTATGTATATTGTAAAATTAAGTATTGGTGCAGTAACAGGTAGATAAGTAACTTTGTATAAATAAATATATTCAAATGCTAGCTGTACCCGCAGCTTCGCTTACACACATGCATTGTTTATTTATTACCAGTGGATCAAAACTCCAATACACACTTTCATCCCGTATCCCAAGGGAACTCTAGTATAATAAGGAATGCAAATTTTCCTAAGTCATAAGCATTTCTCGAAATTTAAAGTCACTCCAAAAATAAATATATCGCAATGTTGAGCGGCAGTTTTGTACCAAATTTCACCCCCCTTTTTCTATCTTTTATAGGATGAAATTAAAGAAACGCTGAATTTATATTGAAGGTATAGGTACATTGAGGTTATGCAAATTTCAAATTCAATGTGAACACATACACATATCACCCAGGAGCTTGTATGAAAAATTTCAAAATATTCACATTATTATGTATTTTTCTTTCTTTTCATTACAAAATATCAAAAAACTGTGAAACATATATTTCATAATTTAAACAAGGCATGTTTGTTGCAAATTTCAAGTAAATCGGTTGACATTTAAGAAAATTCCCATACAAACTTTCTTCCCCTATTCCAGGCAAACCCGGGAATCATTCGGAATAAAAAGTATACTAAATGTTAATCGGGGATAGAAGTATATAACTTTAAAAAATTTCATCGAAATCTGTATGCAAGTTTGCACGCGATGCGGGTTTGCACAGACAGACAGACATTAATTCCAAAAAAATATTTTTTCGTGCTCTATCTCGATATTAGAGTCCCTCTCATCAAAATTTTGAAAAAATATTAAATGTACAGGAAACATGCACTAGAGTGTAATTATAGTATAGATTTACATATTTAAAAAGGTTTTTTATTTTAACAACATTTCACTACACTAAATCAAAAGCAAAAATGCCTTTATATAAAGTTGGTTATTACAAACGTTTTTGAGTCAAACTACGCCATCGTTTCAATAAGTATATGCAGCTTTGGAAGGAGCACTGTACAGCAACTCCGAAAGACTTATGTATTTTTCCTGCTTACAGTGACCTAAAGCACAAAGGTATTAGTAGTTCAGAATAAATAAATAAATAAATAAATGCCCAAGTATTTTTTTTCTTTAAAATAATCATCCATTTTATAAAAACTCTTCGTCAAAAGAATTGTTCCCAATGCTGTACCCTGAGGGATACCCATGTTAATGGTGGTCACTCCGTTGTCAGGTACTTTGTAAGAAGTCATGATGCGTGAGGTTGTGTATTAATGTATTATAATGACCGCGAGGATGCCTTTGAAAGGTCACAATAAGATAAAGATAAGGTTGTAGTGTTTCGTTCTTGGCGGGCTGTGCGTCGGTGACACTCTTAATGTTCCTGACGTCAACGGGCGGGTGTGGTCACCTACCATCATTTGATTCATCTGTTGATTTGACGGATAGCATAAAAAATCTTATGTATAAATTTTTTAGGGACAATAAATTAACGCTAGACCAGATAGTAGATAAGTGGTGAAGTAATTGTAGTGACACATGTTTCAGCAACTCGTGAGGTAGACTATCGGGTGTCGAAGCTCCATGTTGAGAATTAGTATTTCTTATAAACGATTTTAACAGTCAAGTGTCCTTAAATACATCTGAGAAAGAAATGGCTCTTGAAAAAAGTTGATAGTAAGAAGCTTATAGCAACTCATCATATTGAAACTATTGCTATTATAACACAACGGCACAATCTCTGCGATTAGATTATTTTAAGAGATGCGGGCCGGTTCGTGCAGTATCATGTTTGGGAATAAAAACTACCAACCCCTTTATCGTAGTATCGAAGTTATCTGTGGCCCTATGAGAGGCCGCGGACAGGTCCTCTCCGATGGTTACTTTGAAAGCCTTGGTGAGTTTTATTTGGCTATAACTACTGCGAAGATGATCCCGAGCTTAGAAGTGGTCGAGGCGTGGTAACAGCTAGGGAACGGAACGACCCACATACAACACGACGCTCGTAAACGCGCTCGATATAACCCAGTTCCCAACAGAGAGCGCGCGCGCACGCATCGTCGCGGTATTCAATATTTAACCATTCAACGTAAATATGTATTTGTCGAATACATCACTAAATTTAAACACTCATAACATAATTCACATATGTTAATTGAGCAGAACATATTATACCCGTAGACAACATAGGCGCGTGCCCAGCGCCGAGTGATGTTAGCCTAATACCTTGCCTACAATCGAGTTTATGCTAGTAGTGAATTATTGGAAAATTTATTTTTAGATATTACAGATTAAATTAATGAAGTATACTTAGAATTTGTAATGGGTTTTGAATCTTTTTGCCGAATCTCGAAACGTGAGAAACTATGAAGGATGTGTTCAAACCGGCGACAAAATATTGTTTTATGCCTACTTTAGTGTGATAGCAACTAAACTGAAAGACAGAAGTGTGACATTTGACGCACCTGGCCGGTGTTAACGAAGGGTGATGCGAGGCGTGACGCTACCTTCAGATATTTCGGTCAAGATGTTCATGAATTTGGGAGTGATGATGTAAAAAGTTGCGACGTTTTAATCTCGATTATTTTTATTTGCGAATTATTAAAAAAAAAACGTTCTTATATAAAAATTAGAGTTTTAAATGTTTCTAAGATATAACTAGAGATATTCGGGATCCGACCATACAAAACTTCAGACTATAAGTATAAACGTTATATTTAAAAGTTTAGATGAGAAAGACAAGAAGTGTCTTTGAATTAAAACTATAATTCATCTGAACGGAAATCAAGATGTCACGAAGAGAGATACGCCTGGAGCGGCCCGAGTACCTCCCGCCGCCCAGCAAATGTGCTAAGGTGGGTCAATAAATCAAAATAAAATAATGTTTTCATAAAACATTACAGTATAGTAGAGCATTTAATAATTAAAAAGAACGCAAGAGTCATGCTATAATGGATACACATGTTATACAAAACACACATGTTATACAAAATTATGGATGGATGGATAATACATGCAACTAAAAATCTTAAACATATTTCTGTAAATTATTGACTACCTTTTCATAGACAGGTTAGGAACACATTGAGGAGAAACTTAAAACAGCTATAAGGTATTAATTATTGAATTATCATGGCCGTGGAATCTTTTAGCTCTCTTTTAGCACCCTGGCCTGCAATCTTGTAGGTGACCTGGTACTACTTCACTAGGTGTTGCTCCCAGGTTCTTTACTACACGTGGAAGCTGTGCTCGGTGGTGTTCTCGCATTTCGTGATGATCAGCCTGGTGGTGGCCTACTGCATCCTCGGTGCTGTGACTTTCGAGCGACTCGAGTCCCAGCACGAGAGAGAGGTTACAGATTTTCACTATTAATGTTTGTTAATGTTATCAATCTGTTAAACTTTAATGTTTATGAGTCTGTTATAGTGAAGCTAGCGCTTCATTAGCGGTCAGGTGGGCGCCTGAGAGTCGTCGCGAGATATGTATTGTACGCCCATATCTTCTACATATATGTAATTATTTTTAGTGATGATTATACCTAAAGCAGTTGCTGGGGCTAGTTTATGTGGTATCCAGGTATTCTACTACTTTTCATAAATATACATATTTGGCTTATGAAAAAAGCTATACTTATGTGAAGGGGAAAATGGGATAACTACAATGTCTTGGTCAAACTGATGCGCGTCGCATTATATTCTAAAACCTCGTTCAAGGTTCGATAACTTTCAATGTTGAAATAGCAATAATTATAATAATTTTTCAAAATTTTTTGATAAACAGCTCTAAGCTAAAAAAGTTTCACATCTAGCGTGGTTTCCTAAAACCATTATTATTATTCCAGGTGAAGATGAACATATCCCAAATCCGCGGCAACACCACGCAGAGCATCTGGCTAATGACCAACAGGGTGCTGGTATTCAACCAGACCAACTGGACCTCAGAAGTGGTCGGCATGCTTAAGGTGAGCAGACCTTTAGTTATTAGCGATGGGAAAACTGTTTAGGATCAATCACGTTACGAGGGAAGCGAAGTTATACAAAATCGATTATTGAGATGTTTTATGTTTACTTATCTTGTATCCTGTCAACATACATAAATATATTTTTAACAGCTTAAATAAATCCCGTACTTCAAGTAAACAACAGATGATACTTGAGATCCCCCAGATGTCGAAACGTCATCTCTGCTTCTGGTGGAGTAGCCTCTATTTATTTAGAGTTCGAAGTTGTTACGTTAAGCATTCTGTTTAAATAGGTCTAAGATCGTTACTATACTTTGAGTATTGTTAAATTGAGCATGAATCGATTCTACTGAACATCTCCAGGAGATGGCAGCGCTGTAGACTATTTTTATTTACATTTCTGAGAGTAGTGGTCGATTTTAAATTGGTTCAGTAGATCTAAAGATATTAAGGAACAGATTTTCAATATATTAACTATACGTTCGTCCATATAATAGAGCAACAAGACGATTTATTCGATTCTCATTTACTCGTACACTACGGCACAGTTATGTTTACGTTTCAGTTGGTACTAATGAGGTAAGAGGGATCTACTGCTGAAGTAAAACTAATAGTAGGACGTGGTTTCAGGACTTCGAGAACGCGATCTTGCTGGAGATGAAGGTGCGCGGCTGGGACGGCAACGAGAGCCCCGACCACATCCAGTGGACCTTCACCGGTGCGCTGTTCTACTCCATTATCGTCATCACCACCATCGGTGAGTACTGTTGTTTATTCATTTTCAATGTACTTCTGACTCAAGCTCGTAACAAGAGTTATCTAAAATTAAGATGAATTACTTTACTTCTTATGAATTACTTTATTAATTTAGGCGGTTCTATTTTTTTAGTATTTTTGATGTTGATTAAATATCTGTATTATAAGTGTTTGCTTACACAAGAAGAATACTTGAGCTAAATGACTTCTGCGTTATTAAAAACTGTAGATGTTCTCATACTCAGTTCTCATCTATAGACGATCTATAACATGAATGTGTAATTTGGTAAGCTATAGTTATATAGTAGCTGTCAGCGTATATCAAAGGAGCTCGCGAGTGGTCCTGACTGGCGAGCGCTGGCGCCGCGCCAGCCGCTGCCGCTGCTCATACATCACTTTTTATTCCCTCCGTGTTCCACAATTCTTGACGTGGAAATAATTGGACAGATCTACATCATTGACGCTTCCCACGCACCATTTTTTATATATTCGGCTGATACTCTTTCAAAATGATATGCATAAAAAGAAAAACGTTAGTTATTTCTTCTGTTTATTTATTGGTGGATCAGCGCATGTGAATTTTTTGGAAAGATGGTGGATTTTTTTGATATTACACGCGTTTTACGGCGCCTGGAGCAACCTGAAAGTTTTTACAAAAAATAAAGGGATATCTACAGCACTGTACAGGAATACTTCATCACTTAACGTAAGTATTAACACATTAGTGAGCGCAGTATTAGACAAGACATTACAACTAGTGACAGCGAGGGTCGTTCACGCGGAGCGAGTGTTAGGTCGATGCGGAACATTAATCACAGTTAATAAGTTAATGGTTTAGTTATCACAGCACACAGTTGTTACAACACAGCGGTTATTTACCGAAGACGGGGCCTCGCGGACCTATTTGCCCCGTGGGTCCCCCCGGCCCGACGAGAACCTGTCGTCCCGGTCCTATAACACCGGTAGGCCCTCCGGGACCGACGAGTATTCCAGGATTTCGCCTCTGATTGAATCCTGCGGGTCCTACGATCCCTGTGGGTCCTCCGGGACCGACGAGAACACCGCGTCCCTGAGATCCGAAGCCTCGCTGTCGGGGTCCAATGATCCCGCTCGGACCTTCGGGACCGACCAACACTGGCCGATTGTATTGCGGACCGATGACCCCAGTGGGACCACCCGGTCCTACTAGAACTCCTCTCTGAGCAGATTCACTCTGCCCCATATCTACCGGTCCACCCGGGCCTGCTTGTATACCTGGGTCGCGATTGCTACCAGTGGGGCCGATTACACCAGTGGGACCTTCGGGACCAACTAGCACATTGGTGCTCGGCCCTGGGCCTATGGAGCCGGAAGGGCCACCAGGGCCGACCAGTACTTGGCTGTTAGGGACTCCGATGACACCGGTGGGGCCCTGGGGACCGACGAGCACGCCGGATTGTGTCTGTCGTCTTCCATCGCCGGGCCTGCCGCTGGCCCCGCCGGGCGGCAGAGGGAACGGCCCTTCTATGTTGGTGTATCCGGGCAGCAGGGCGGGACGCTCGTCCTCTATCTCGTTAAAGAACTCTGAAACAGAATTAATGTGCTCGTTAAAACATACCTAATATCCCCGTTAAGTTTCAATGGTGTTTTATTTAATCTGTAAAGGCAGTGGTACCTGAATTTTGTTGAGAGTGTGGAGCATTATAGCAGCATAGATACTGATTCGCGCCGCATGCACGCTGTGGAGTATTATACAAAGTTATCACTTATTTGTTATATTAACGTTTTATATCATATATTAATTGCTATATTAAATGTTGCACATAATAATTTATTAGCATTTTAAATAGTACAACCTGTTTATCAGGCACGGGTCTGCAGTTCGGCGTCGACACACACTTGCAATACTGAAGAGAGTCTAAAGTTCCGTCTGATATGTGGTTACCGATTCTGAAAATAACAGTGCATTGATTGATGATTATTAGGGTAGTGCAAGGACGAGCAGCTGTCAGCTGCACCATCGTATCAGTAGACAGATAGACTCATTAATATTTATAGTGCTAGTAACATAAGCTCTTTTCAATATTCCTGCAATCAGTACCTGCAGTTGTCGCTACTATAGTCTTGAAATAATTGTATAGAGATGTTGCGCGGTGATCTAACACCACGTGAACGATACCACAAACGTTTATTGCCTTTACTCGTATATTATGACTGTAGTCACTGATTGTAAGGCAGCGATGAACAATTTAGCTGAAGTACTTAAGTACTGTCATTGAACATGTGATTTGAAAATCATTTTTTATGCGCAGCAACGCGATTGCGACGTCCCGTGGACTTGACTTAAAATTACTTATCTTGAAATCGCTAGAAAACCACAAGTCAACGGAACTGTTTCTGCAATTAATAAGTTCAAGGTGATAATTAAAATACTGTACTGATGTTGTCTTCGGGTATCAGTGGGATAGCGGACGCCAGGCCTGGCGCGGTACTGCTCGCTCTGGCCCCCCCGCGGGGGATCCACGTGCACGGGGTACCGTCCCTCGCCCGGAGGACGGTTGTAGAACCCCGCCGTGTTCGTCGGTGGACGAAACGGAACCTCATCCGACTGAACATTTTGGCTACCCCCTTGGTTACCTCTGGAAATATTGGCAGAAAAGCAGACATGAAAGAAACTTCTTTCAGTAATATATTTAAAGAGAGTTTATAATATATTCTCCGGGATGCCTCCCGGACTAAACTACTCCTAAACTATTCCTTAATATTTTGTTGCATATTACCGAGTGTAAGAACAGACACCACACGAGTGTGGTGAACACTTGACCTGTTTTATTTGTATTTGAAACAAGTGAGCATTTCAAGGTCTTTTTCTTGTTAACGCCGTCAATGTTGTCATATTTGCCGCCGGCCAACCTGTGGTCGTGTGGAGCGACCAGCACGCCGCGCGCCGCTCCGGCGACCGATACATTTCGCAAATATGAACAGGGCGGAGTAAAAGTAACGTTTACAAAACATTGTATACACCGAACACGTAACTGTTTTTTTACAGCGCTCTCAATCGGTCTTTGATCTTTTTTTGTAGAGTAATCGAACAATTTAGGGTGACCGCATATTGACAACAAACAGATAGAAAACTGTAGCTTTAGTGAATGTTGTGTGACGCGATCAAGTTATTAGGTTCTCTCAACATCTACATCTAACAGATCTCGCGCACTGGGTTCCGTTTAGAGGTTAACGTATATATGTATAGATAGACGCAGATGAAATGTACTGACAATTGTCTTAGAGAACAGCACCATCAGCAACAACCGGTTCGAGTGGGCATGATATGCACATTCGACATGATTTTCGTCTTTTCTATGTTTAAGACCCACCCACTGTGAGGCGCTGTCCAAGCTCGAACACTTCCTCCAACACAGCAGTAAACAGTTATTAAAATATGCCTTTTGGCCGTTTGATGGGGGTCGGAACTATTTCGTGTACACTCCTATACCTCGATCTACATATGTATAATCGATCCGACTCCGTTGAAAGGAATTTAATACCACCTAGGTGTTGGTAGTTTATTCATATAGTCTACTTATGCAACACATAGCGGTAGATTATACTCCTGCGTCTTATGGATAATCTGCCGTAGGGTGTGTATGTGGTCCAGGAGTAACCTTGAAAACAGTTTGTAAAATCGGCTCGGAAATGTAATGATCTTCAATAGGTTATTTCATACTTTTAAAGAACAGTGTCACCTTCCATCGCTGAACGTTTCCAGGGTTTTCTGATACTGATGAAGGAATCAAACAACTTCTGGAACACCACTAAGAGTAGTTTCCATTCAGCATTTATTAACTCGGTTCTGATTTCGTCATCACCCGGTGCTTTGTTATTGTTTAACTGCTTCAAGGCCTTAATAATCTCGTACGGACTGAGAACTGTAATCAAACGTACGGAAAGTATCGAAATGTAACAGCAATAAAACTGACCCAATCCACTGGTGTAAAGAATTTCTTTGGTAGCCCAAAATAGACTAAATACCTCGTAACTAAATGCGTCGTGTTGGTGTGTTTAGATGTTAGGATACGAACTAAAGAAATAGGTTGTGGGTACCTCCTGTTGTAATATTTCCTCTCGCCATGCTTCGATGCACAAGATGCATGGTGTTGCATTGTAATGTCTCGATTGTTTTAATATTCATAGTAACAACAGCACGAAACGATTAAAGCCATAATTAGCCAACTATAGATGTAACATTTTGTGTAAGAACTATAGTTACTTATTACACTTCAGAGACCAAGAAAAATAGTAATTGTTATTGCGAAATATAAAGGTCAGCACATGCGGGTGCGGCACGCGGAGGCGCTGAGGGCGCGTACGGTCGCACGGCTCTCGGTCAGCCTGGCAACTTTGTAGATGACTCTGTTAGGATATCATGTGAGGCACCATTATGTCTGTATCAAATAAAGTATAAAGTAGGTTTCCTTCTTTCAATAATTTCACTAACCGAAGGGGAGTAGGATGAGGCTGAAAATATGATTTTCAATTCTAGAGACCATGCAATCTTGACAAGACTTCAATCAAATTCAAACAAATATGGCGATAGCGAGCGTTTACTGGTGACAAATGTAACTAAATGGAAGATACCCTCACCATTTGGGTTTTGAAACCTGTATACAGCTGAGTAAAGTTACCTTAAACTTAAAGTAAACTTTCTGTTTGCATTAATTGTTACCTTTGTCTAAAAAATATAATGAAACAAAAAATAACAGCAATTCCATATTGTGTAAAGGCAAATAATGCCGAAGTTGGCGTCGTGTTGGAGGTTGTCGTGGGTATTCCCAGTGAGCCGGCCGGGGCCGCTGCACCGGCGCCGCGCTGCCTTGATCCTATTTCAGAATTTCGCAATATAATTTGCTATGGAATAACCGAAAGCTAATTTTACAATCTGGTTCGATGCAGTTAAGTCAGGATTCTTACAGAACTTTTTATGTCAGGTTGTCGTGGTCGAGCGCCGAATACGAAGAGCTTCACGCTGACGATCGTGAATGTTATAGCAAGATATATGCCATGAGTCATACAGCGATACAACTATGTACCTATACACAGAGCGTGTTTCAAAACGGTTTTATAATAATTGAATGGGAGTACCGGTTCCACAGACCTGCAGCACCGTAGGACCCGCCGTGGAGGCCTGTCGTGTCATTGTCGCATTGTTTTGACAATTTCGTAGTATATTGTAGCAACTTCGCCTAATAAAGTGTCGTAAGTGTTACCTATTTCCTAGCATTAGTAAGGCAATATAGTGTGTCGTAAGGCACCGTGTTCTCATTGTTACCGAGACACGACGACTTCAATACTTGAATAGTGGGATTCAGTATTGTGATGCACACGATATATCGGATGTCGGCCAAGGCGCCGAAATTTACTCGGCTGGAACCGTGCGTGTGGTTAATACATGCGAGATCTTATGTTAATGATATAGTATTTACATACATTGCGCGTTTATTATCAGTCGGTCTTTGAAACGTCAGTTTAAACTGGCGATGGATCGATGATTAAACAAACAACTGTATGATTAAAATCAGTGATTCATGTTTATTATTGTAACGTTGCGAATAATTGAGCGCTATTATTGTAAATTTTAATTAAACATGGCGATAAATTTTAAACAGAATTTTATCAATATTGTGTAACGACGGGCTAATGACTCACATTTTTCATAAAGTAATCAAATGTTACGAGTATATAGGTGATGATAAATTTTATAACAACACAATTTTTAGTATATCGAATCTAAATATAACTGTAATATGAACGATTATAACGACGCGCGGCACATATACATACATAGTATAAAATAAACCCTGTGCGGTTTGCAAGATATGTAAGTTGTGCTTGATTTTGTAAATAGTTTATGGATACATAAAAAAATAATTACATACACAGTAAAATAAAACAAAGTGAAGCTGAAACACAAAAAGAAGTGCTCACAATGAAGGAAGAGTGCTGTTTTACCTGTGGGCGGGGGGGTCGTCGAAGCTGAGCTTGGTGTCGATACGCAGGGAGGCTGCGGCGCGCGGCTCGGCGGGCCAGCTCCAGCGCTCCGCCACGCTGCCCGTCGCCGCCACCACTACTAGCCACGCTACGGCACCTGCAATTAATAATTATAAACACATCATACTCGTATTATGTTTAAAATAGCTTACAGGTAAACCTACAACCCCATCGTTTGGCAGTCTCAATACATGAGGTAGTATTTATTACATCTCGAAGCAGTATTTATTCGGAAGACTTATCATAAACTTCTGAAAAATACCACATCAGTATTTAGTTTCGAATGTATTTTTTATTATAAACGCACTGCCATGCATGTTGTGTTTCTTAATTCACTGAATTATGACGCACCACTGACTGACCCTAGCCTTGCGTATTTCAAAACTCCTCCAATTTATTTAATTTAAATGTAACGTTGAACGTGTGTCCCGGATCACCGGATATTATTTTGTGCGCTGCAGTGCTGGGCGCAGGAGCCTTCAGCTGCGCCCTGCCGCCGGACACTTATTTTTTAATTACTTAAATCGCATTGTTTCATTGTTTTCATGTGCCCTAGAATATGACCAAGATTTTAAAATATTTTTCCTTTGCCCTTTATCTGTAGGTCGTAGGTAACTATGAAACTTTGCACTTTGGTAGTTAATAAGAAATAGAAAAATAAGTCTGACAGGCCGGTTGGTCTAGTGGTTTGTGAACCTGACTGTTACACCGAAGGTCGTGGGTCGATTCTCACCCAAGTCAATCTTTTCTGTGATGAGCAGGAATGTTTGTTCTGTGTGTCTGGGTGTCAATATCTACATATATGAAATGTCGACCTGTATGGGCAAGAATAAGATGTACAGAACGCATTTAAGAAAGTTAGGCTGGCCGTCCAACAGGGGGCAGCAGCAGGTAGGTGGTGCGCCGTCACGGCGTAGCAGCGGCCCGTGCGGGCTGGTCGCGTGTTGTTCAAACAATGGCCGAGTAATTAACCATAACATCGATACCAAGTCCTCGTTACTCATTATTACGTGTCATGTTTATTACTCAGCGGCTATTGATGTACTAGGATACAAATAAGTGGATTTCACAATTTGCAGCGTTCTGGCCTGTGACACACTCCATCTATTGGGTCCACCGGATTCTGCAAGCTGCTCATTGTTATAGCGCGAGATCGTTTCTGTTGTATGTCATCGTGATTCGACTCTCTCACTTTAACTCCGGTGGTTGTTTTCTTGGTGCTCTGTATCTGTATCGTCCCCGTAAGCTACTCGGAACGTCCTCCGTCCGATGTGGTAACTGCTTGGCTTTAAACTCTGAACCTGCTAATATCGAATGTTTTATGTTTTGTGGAATAAGCTAAAAAATGGAACAGACTAAGGCATCATGCCTTTGTTTCTGTGTTGTCTGCCAAGCGAAAATAACTGACTCTCTGGTCCCACCCGACCCGGTGACTATCGACGAGTCGTTTGCCAGCTAACTAAACAGAAGGTAGTAGCTAGAAAGTTAGATTCATGAAAACTGAAATGGAAACAGAGCTGCGATCAAAACAATTGGATTGATATATGTAGTATTTATACACAGAAGTAATATCAAAAAGTCATAAATATATAATTTGTTTTGTACGTAACTCAAGAATTGAAGACAATCGATGAGAATATACGTAGGTAGTAATGGGTCTGTTTCAGGTGTCTAACAAATAATTGAACTAATAATTGAACGAAGTTTATCCTAATTGAAGGATACAAATAAAACTTAAAATTGTCATGTGAACCTCTTATTAAATTTGACTAGAAGACCGTTCACATCAGTGGTCCAGTGATCCAACATCTCCAGAAGCGACGTTAAATTCTAAAAGTCGACGTTGTTATCAAAAATGCTACAAAATCATATCTGATTTCTATATTGAAGACAAAATTTTGGACTTGGTTTTACTCACGAGATCAATGTAGACAGTAATTTCGGACAGGCTGTGTTTTGTCAGAGAATGATGTGAAATGTTTTTTGACAACTTTTGGGAATCAGGTACAACGGTAGCGACAGGGATTCACAGAACCAGTAATATTTTGAAAGCGAACTACGTGAAAAAATCTTAGGCAGCTCTGGCAACACAGCACAGTTACATCTACACACAGTCCAGTAATGAGACGCTCACTGTCTAAAGTTACAGAACACGTCACGCGCAAGGCAAGTCGAGCATATTTATTGAATTGCAAATGTATTGAATAACGACAAGATTAAGGTTAAATTTATTTCCACAGCAGGAGCAAAGATGCTCAATAAAACAACAACTCCATCTGCCGGTGACTATTGGTATGACGAACGATTTTAGTTTCTAGGGTGCCGTACCGTACGGGTAAAACGGGAGCCCATTCATAAAACTCCCCTCCTCGTCCGTCTGTCACCAGGCTGTATCTCTTGAAACGTGATAGTTAGAGAGTTGAAACACACATGATGTATTTGTATAGCCGCTATATCAACAAATAACACAAACAAAATAAAACATGAATTGTTTGGTCGATATTGTAAACGGCAACAGCTACACGCTTCAAATGTTCACAGAATATTTAGTTACAAATTTACTTTAAATTAAATTATAAGGAACTCTTCGTGCGCGGGTCCGACTCGCACTTGGCCGGTATTTGAAGATATAATACTTTTACTTATTTCCTGTCCATGTTTTAATTGGGCTCAGCTTATCCTTACACTCTAAATAGTGTACTCAGTATAGACGTCATTAGTACGCACGCGCGTGGTGCTCAGTGAATGTCAGTCCATACCGACTGACATTCATTTGCTTGCGGTAGGTGCTCGTAATATGCACGTCCGACGACAATTTGAGCGCGGCCAGGCCGCAGCCTCCGCGCGTGTCTCGGGCTCCTAAATACTACATCATTTGACTTTGTCCACTATGTATCGAATTATCATATACTAGCTTGTTCCCGTGGCTACTGCTGTGTAGAACAACTTTCATATTCTACTCATGCCCCACATTGGTTTAAACTAGATCAAACACTGCTTATCACTTACAGAAATATCTTTATATTTTTTCGTAATTCGTAAAAATCATTATACTTTTCGTAATGAAAATGTTCCATTTCAAGATTTTAATTTCCCACACAACAAAATTTCTAAAATGCACGAATTAATATATATTTTTAAGTTCACAAATAGTTTTATGGGTATGTGTTTGGTAACGACGAGCTATTTTCATCCTTTTAAGATTTTTTTCACAATTAATATTTCACAAATAATTATATAGGTTCTGTTTGAAACAATTTTAAATCGGACCGGTAGTTCAGGCGTGAACACTTAGACAGAATTACTTTGGCATTTAAAATATTTATGAAGGATTAAACGGAAGCAGGGATACAGTGGCCGGAAGCGTGTAGCACACACAGACGCACAGGACATCACGTCTTTATTATAACGATTGGCTGCCCTGCGTGTATCATGACGCAAGTGCAACTGCACGTGTTGTATTGCACTTCCTACTCTAAACATGCCCATAACTTTATTACTAACAACTGATGATAAGTAATGGTAGGAACTGATCTCATTGGAAGTATATTGAAATAGATGTTTGCAAAACGACTCCTACAGGTACAACGCGGGCGATCCTCATAGAATAACTGTGGTTGATATTTTTGACAGTAATATCTGATGAAGAAGCAATCTTGAAGTTATATATTATTATTAATGTAAGATGACGTGGGTCTCTCTGAAACAGAGCAAAGATCCTCACTGAGATCGACGCTGGTGTAAGGGCAGCGGGAGTGGCTCAAGAATTATACTATTGTAGTTAATTTAGCAAGTTTTATGATGCAGCGACCAAACGTGGCGCGGCGACGGCGGCGGCGACGGCGGCGGCGGTTAGTTTCGCAATGTTTTGGTTGCTCGAGGTGCGCTCGAGGTTGCGGTGCCTTTTAAGGGACAAAGATGATGGCATCCAAGTTGTGAATAATTTGCCACCTTCGTCACTGTATACGAATTGCCATTTTAACGAGAAGGACTTTAGTTAAAATTTTATTTATTTTGAGTATTATTTTATATTTTCATTTATTTTTATTTTACTTCTTAATAATAATAAGCGAAATGTATATTTCAGAGATAAATATCGTTAATTTTATAAATAAATATTGATACGAATGGGCATTGCAAAAATTTTGCAAATAAAAAATAGATCATAAAGTTAAAATTAACATAAAAAGATTTATACAAACCAAGAAACATTTTATCAGCACTGGGAAATACTAATGAATTAATGGAACATTATATCACTGGAAAATATTAAATAATTAGTATTGAATAAGTATCAGTAGGCACGGTCGCGCCGGGCGCCCTCTGTTATGCAACTGGCGCAGCCGCGGGCCCGCCGCGAGCTTTACGTGGGGTTTGAGCGGTGGCCACGGTCGACCACGGTCGGCCACGCTGTCGGCGGCCACTACCTGGGCCGCGTAGTGCCAGTGTTTCCGAATGGCTGTGTTGTGTTTGCAATCACTGATGCAATATAGAATGTGATAGAGCGCGCGTACTCCGAGGAAGCTGGCGAAATATTGCGCGATAGTAACAATTACTGTACCGAGATATCGGCACCAATCACGATATCAGATAACTCGCTTACAAATAATGAATTGATCTACTAGTGAAGCTCATCATTCGGTAATAAGTTGATGATTTCTGCTGACCTTTACGATATAAAATACGGTGAACACAATATAGCTCTCAACACATACCTACTTTACGAGGTTTTTGATGTAAAGATTCCGGATTCACATAACTTACATAAAATTAGATAAAATGATCTGGTTGGGGAATGTTGTTCCAATCGAAGGTCTCGCAGCTGAGAGCTGGGGAAACCCTGAGGAGCTGTCGTGGGCCGGCGGTGGCGGGGGGCGGCGCTGCGCCCTCTACGTTCGGTTCCCTACTTTTATTTAATGCCCAGGGGCGGCATGGTGTTTGATGGTAGGTTGCCGAACTACCACATTCAATTAATTTTTACAATTACCTAAATTGATTTTTTAACATTTTTGAAACTGATTTCAAAATAGAATGAGGTTGTGTGCCTGTTCTGATTGTTTTTTCCGAAAGTTGCTGCTTGTTAGTAGTCCCATTGACGATATCAGACGAGTAGTTGTTGAGTTATCCCAATAATGCATATTCATGTGACCGCGCCCACAGCTCCGAAGTTTTGTTACTGTTGGGACACAGCGACGAATGTTGTCGAGGCGTTATTTGATCTGTTTCCCTGCGCGGGCCTCTTGTCCCACCAGTGGTCTTCGTCGTTCTACATTCGCGTTACTAAGCCGTGTTATGTTTTGGCCCTAAATATCTGTCACTTGTCTCGTGTGAATTGAAATTACATCGGTTAATTCACCTCCTTTCATTGAATCGACCCCGCACCTCCAGCTCTGCGCTACCGTTCCTAGTCACAAATGTTATATTACCTCAAATTAACTAACCTGTGTTTGTTTGCAACTGCTTGTTATTATTTAGGTCTTACTGGCTTGCTAGAAACTGCTCTCGCGTCGTTTCGTGAGAAAATTAGATGAAAGCTATCCAATGATCCTCCTCGTCATATAAGCTACAACTGCAAACATGCACAATTTTGTTTAAACTGATCCAGTGGTTTCAGAGTTGTCATACCAATTTTAACCTTTTATCCCACTGGAACAAAGCAGTTCTCTGGGATAAACATTGTCCTGGCCTAAGCTATGAACATGCCAAGTTCATCCTGCGGACACAACGCTATTATCTGGGATAAAACCTACCCTATAACCATTCCCCGGTTTTAAACTTTGATTATGCCAAGTGCGTGCGCAAACACCACTGGACAGATTTAGATGAACTCGAGCTTAGATGAACAAACAGACAGACAGACAATAAATCCAAAAAAATTGTTTTGTTCTTTATATCGACAGCAACACCTCCCTGCATCAAAATTTTCAAACAATATTGAATGTGCAGATTTAACTCCGTTGCAGTTTTGTTCTTAGTATAATATGCAGACGTACATAGATTAAAAGATGAATATATTGGTTCATTAGCAAGTGACATGATTCATTAACTTTAATTTATTTTTTATTACTCATTTTATATATTTTTTGTAAGTTAGTACCGAGTAATGTCGACAGAAAATGAAAATTAAAATGTAATTTAATTATTACGACGGAAGTTGCCGAAAACAAAAGAGGCTAGTTTGACGCTAGCTGCGTATTGGAGAGCAGTGTCGGTATTAATACTCTCTGGAGCGGTGGTACAGGGCAATTTGTGAAAATAAGCGCCGCACAATGACTGTTGCGGTGGTGAGAATAAATGTTTGAAGCAGAGCGTTGTGTTTAATTGGAGTGAAACGAAATTCATTATATGTACAAGTTTGTAACTTCATCATATTTAAAGTTTGTGATTTAACGCAGTGTTTGTGAACTAAAGATTTCATCATTGATATTGTTTAAGAAGCTGGGCTATGTCGATCCGGTGTCAAGGTCACACTCGTGAGTTCGTTGGTGGCCCTTAACAGACCTATCGGCTGAAACTTTGTCTGTGGCCACATTTTGTTGATCTGTGTGTCAGTCAATTTATTTTAATTTTGCCGGTGTCATTACAAACATGAGAGTAAACAAAATTGAATATGGGGACAAACACACACGATAAAGTAGTAAAAGTTAAAAATTAACGAATTACTTAACAAAACAAGATATGTATTTATAACAGGATTGATTATTGAAAATCGTCTTTAGGCATAATTTTTTAATTGGAATGCTCATAAAAAATGTATAATAATTTAAAGCCGGTTATTAGTAACACTTTTCGTGCTACTGCTTGTTACTGCTTGTCGCTGCGTAAAACGTGAGACAGGGATGTAAATTACTTGTAATTGAGTAATGTAGTAGAGTATGTATGACGAGTCCGACCAGACCCTACCAAACACTGATCAAGCCCGACCTGCCGCTGCAGCCGGTCCGACTAGCCCTACATCAGGTCGTTGTTTACTGACATCTGGGTGCTCAGTTATACATCGTATAAGTATCTTGTTAAAAACATAATAGTTACATTTCTTTTGACCTTTTTGTTTATTTTTTAAATATGGATTGTTAACTATTACAAAGATAGGTATCTAGTTATTAAAGTTTGGTGGCCAAGCAGTCACATGGCCAGGCTGCGCGGCGGCCAGGCGGCGCCTGCTGCGACACCCGTGGAGTGTGAGCAGTGCGCTAGGCAGAGGATGCTCTGTTTATAAAATTAATTCTAATGACGATACTAATGTATTCTTGAATTGCGACATGACTATGCTTGTATTTGGAATTATATATTGTAGGAACATCATAATAAAACTATATAAAGTCGGTAAAAACAGAGCATGGATGGCTGTGAAGAAGTTGTAAGTTATTTGAAGAACAAAACTATGATGAAAATGTGGTTCGTTTGTTTTGTCAGTAGTAAGGGATGCGTGTTGCAACAAGCTTCTTCTATGGTAGGAGCGCGGCGGACGGCGGGCGGTGGTCTAGCGTCGGCGTCATATGCTGTCCGCGTATCACAGCTGACAAACGTAGAGATATGAAATTTGTTTGTGATGTACGTACCTACTCGTATAATGTGAAGTTAAAACTAACTCGTTCCAATTTATTCATGTGACAACGACTGTTTCGACAGAATCAAATATAGATCTAAAATGATTCCATGGCCCTGATATCTCCATTCCATTCATTATTATAAAGTTTCATGTAATAATAATATCAGTAGAAGAGGGCGGCCTCGCTGGTATCCGTTTCAAATATCATGTCGGAACACACAGATCAATGACGATGCGAAATAAACTCCGACCACGCAACATAATAAATTATCATGTATTTGCGTGCAACGTGTTGCTGACGCGGCCGCTACCAGCCGCGCCGCCTCCACCGTATGTATTTCCGCTCCCTGTCTATCTGCAGTCTATTCTTCAATTTACTTTATATTCTAAATATATTTGATGTTTGTTGATGATATCGATTAATTCGATTTCCATAATTTTGAAAATCGGTCCAGTCAACAGACAAACAATATTTTTCTGTTTATTTTATAAATAAGTATATTATATACTTTTAAAGTTTCACAGGCCTGAAAGGCCGTAATTAGATGTTGAAAGTTAAATTTGACCCAATCCCCAAGGTCCAACTGGCGCTGGCAACGATGAAAGCTTGTTTTTAACTATAATTGTTAAGAGGCTAGATGACTTAGTTGTGCAGGACCTGACTGTGTAAAGCCTGTGGTTGGTCTACATACACTAGTTTTGGAACCCTGACTATATTATATTAGACAGCTTGGACAGACACTCTTGTCATGTTCTTTCAATACATTAAACCACTATCTGATTATGAAGCCTGACCTAATTACGTTTCAGTTGGTCAGGCCATGGACGTACGTAGTTAATGCGCCTGCTCAAAATGACAATTTAAACGTTTGCGATGTAATTGCTCTTAGGTAAGTTGCAGCGTGTCGACCGGGCGGGTCTCCGGGCGCGTCACTAATGACGCGATGCATGTGGGTCACAGGAACAATGGTGTGGTCTAGTGGAGTGCGGATACTGGACACCATCACAGAGATATTATCTCCAAATGTGATCACACTCGATAACCTTCAGCCGAGCCGACAGTGACGTCACTGCCGACGTCTGTGACCTACTTCCCACCGAGTTGAATGGGGTATTGCTTCATTGATTTATCCGCTGGGTTTTGGGGTTTTCTGTGTACAAATCGCAACCGCCATACTAGAACGGAATTCGTTGTCCCGGTAGCCGCAGGGCTCTATGTGCTGCATCAGCACTAACACGATACATTTATAGAACATTGGCGATTTCCTTTAATAAACCTTAGTGGTATCATGCACCACCAAGAGAGAACAACCAGAAATGCGTGCAATTTGAATTCTTAAGATTATTATATGGTACTCGCACTACACTCATACAGGACAACATAATTATAAATAAATCTATTATAAAATACATAATAAAAAAAAAATTATAAACAATTGCATCGGCCGGGAATCGAACCCGGGCCGCCCGCGTGGCAGGCGAGCATTCTACCACTGAACCACCGATGCTATTAGATGCTATGACGGAAATATGCTACAACAAGCTAGTGAGCTAGTGGTGAGTCGGTGATTGGCGGAAGGAGTGTGGCGAACGTTGCGTGACCGGGCGCGTCATCAGGTGTGGTGTAATGTGAGTGGGACGGTGCCGTGTGGTCGCGGCTACTGAGAGGAAGCGCTCGAAGCTCAATGACGAACACGAAATATTCATATCACTTTGAGAAATTTACACATTTCACTTAAACTAGGTATTCAATAAATCATTTTTTAATTTTAATTCTATATTTTTATTATATATTCTATGGAGACCATTTTATTATTTTTTGATCATTTATGACTGTCTGTGTGTCTGTTCGGACAACGCACGGAAATCAAAGACCAAATTTAGATGATGACTTATTATGTAATGACAGTTCTGTCCAAGGATCCATCCTTTAAAAACTAGTGGATCCTGCAGTATATAAATTAAATGCCGTATATACCTAAATAAAACAAGTTAGTCTCCGCGCAATTATTGCTGTGAATTGTAGTTCACGGTACGATTAGCTTTATAGCAAGTTTTTCAAGAAGAGAGACGGTAGATTTTGTAATAAAAGACGATCAAACTAATTCGTTAGGTAATTAAAATAATATTTTAATTTGATATTTCCCATCCTTTTGTCCGTCGCCAGGGTACGGGCACATCGCTCCCAAGACTCAGACGGGCAAAGTGGTGACCATCTTCTACGCCATCCTGGGCATCCCGCTGATGCTTCTGTGCCTCTCCAACATAGGAGACGTCATGGCCTCCTCCTTCAGGTATT
>DWJZ01000926.1:0-26816 GCA_018249125.1 Asbolis capucinus | reverse complement strand
TGTATTTAAAAGTATATATGTATGTTTATCAGTTATCTGATCACCATAGCACAAGTTAACGCTTAGTTTGGGGTCAGCTGGCCGTGTGTGAGTTGTCCAAAGATATTTATATTTATTTATATTATAGTTACTAGCATCCATCAACTTTCCGAGCTCTCCCAATTTTGCTTAATTTCGCCTGTCACTTCCTATATACATAAGCCCTGCTACATGGCTATGAGCACTGATAACCAATACTGGTCACCATCTTTCTACGCCCAGTACTGGTAACGGGGCTCTCCTCGTGACTGAGGTGGTTATGTCGCTCGTCACTCACTGTCTCATGCTCCACATCCCGCTTCTTGCCGCTAGATGGCGCTATCCGCATAATACGGTGGGTAAGGTGGTCATGAATTCGGCCTCCTACTCGGAGTGTCCGGGTTCGAGTCCCAGTACGCGCACTTCTCCCTGGGACTTATCGGAGTTATGTGTGTTTTAAGCATTTAAATATCACTCGTTATAACGGCAAAGGAAAACATCGTGAGGAAACCTGCATGCCGGGAAGTTTGCAAAGCTCAAAGGTGTGTGAAGTCTGCCAATCCGCACTTGGCCGGCGTTGTGGTCTATGGCCTTATTCTCATTCAGAGAAGAGACTCGTGCTCAATAGTGGGCCGCGATGAGTTGACATGATATATATATATATATATCATGTCATATATAGTATATATAGATATATATACTATACTACTACTACTATACTATATATATATACACTAAAATATTAACCTGCTCCTGACTGAGTGGAGTGAAGTCTGCCGGGTTCTCCGGGTATGCCTTCCGGCACGCCGGACAAAGACCATTCTCGCCCTCTCGGATACGATTCCAGCAAAACCGGCATATCTGAAACAAAATCGGATACCCTTTAATTCAGTGGCCCTTAAACGTTTATTGATGAGGGATTTTGACAAATTTTTTGTCTTCCCACAAGAATTAATTAACAGCTGACTACACCATTTAAATTGTAAATTGTACCAGTAGAATTGTAAAGCTGAAATTTGTATAAAAAATCTGAAATTCTAGGCGTCCATCCTGATACATTTGGCCTTATATATCAATCTCGTATCCGAGCATTTTCATCTCTAAAATAACTACCCAGTATATAAATACCTTTCATAATTAGAGGTGTATATCATTCAATACCATTCATATTCACATATGGACAAATAATATAAATTAACTTCTATGTCCATATTGATACAGATATATAGAATCTTAATATTACAGATATAACAGTTATACCACACATTAACAAAATTATTAATAGTTATATGTACTTATCAAAATGTATGCAATGTCAAGGAAATTCCACAGTTAATATTTCGTATAAAATTAATAATTCACATATTTATCAGTAATAAATCCTTTTTATATAACCTGTATTACATATGACAATACAAATAAACATTCTTTTTTATAATGTTGGAACTGCCAAGTTTATAAAAAAAGACAATAATGTTATAAAAACCAATAAAGTTTTTAATACCAACACAAATTGTCTAGTTTAAACATTATTTTTGATGTTGAAACAGGTTTTGCACGAAATTTATTATATAAATAGAAGTAACACAACAGATGTTCTGTAATATATCAAATTATATTGATTTTGGTTCATATTCCTCATTGTTTTTTAAAATCTTCACAGTCTGAATCATCTTACTTATTGAAGTTTGAAAAACGTATTCTCATAAATTTTGCACTCCAAGTGTTTCTTAAGGAAGATTTTATTTAGCACAGTAAAGTTTAGTGTATATTGATTTTTATATTTGCCTTTTTTCTAAAGTTTCCCATGTTTTATATTAGGGGCGTGCCTACACCACTGCTAAAAAAAGCCGTTATATCGCAAACGAGGCCGTTAAACCTTAACCAACTTACGTTAGAGTTCAAAATATCCTCTTGAAATTGAGAAAAGAGGAAACTCCATAAAAAAAATTGTGCGGTGCGAGACCTTAAAACGTCCATAAAATCATAAACCGTAGAGCTATAGAATATGCGCATAAATGTATTATATGAAAGGCTAATACAAAGCTCATGTTTTTACAAAATAGATTCATCTACGACACCAACAAATTATTTTTATACTGTCATCGTTATCTATTACGACACTCGATATCAAAATGCAGTACAATGAAGTAAAATAGGTAATGTTTATGTTATATTTGATTACAGGTGAAATGTCATTGACCTCCGCGTAAAGGTCATCGCGCTCTCTTCTTCTAAAAACATAAATTTCAAACTTAATTTGCACATATTCTGTATGGGGCAACATTATTTTGGGGTATGTTTTATTAACATGGGTTCACAAGCAGATATTAAAAGGTAAGATATGTCGGAAAAAGAACAAAATTGTTTTTTCAATATTCGTTTTTTTTTCAAGAACTTAATAACTTTTATCTGTGCATTTATCGAGACTTTATTTTTTTAGGAAAATAAAAAAAGTCGTACCTTAACATTTGTCGAATAACTAGTTTTATACAAAATTGCATTGATTTTTACATACAGAAACAAATTGGTCAGTTCACGAGAAAAGGCACTTTAGCAAGCATTATGTGTAAAGAATAAACATAAATTATCTTATAATAATATTAGATAACGTTAAACTTAATCCACAAAGTAATGTGTGGCATGCATATAATGAATTATGACGTGTATTGTTTATAAACAAAGAAAACACTTTATTAATATATCTATATTTTTGTGCAGAGTACTGATGCAATAACAATATAATGTAATTTTCAAAACAAGATCTACCCGTTTTGCTACTTAGGAATAAGTAGTGTTACAGGTCTATCTCCATCACTAAGAAGATCCAGATTTATTATTATTACTTCAGAGGAGGGATATGGGACAAACCCAAAGGCCACTGCAACCATGTCTGATCTATTGTAGCTGGACCCATTAAAACTATATCTGGTTGCGAAGGCCCACTGTTGAAATAAATATCAGATAACCCAAAGTCAAAAATTATTAAAAGTATTTCATACACTTATGACATTATTTTTCTTGTATCTACCACTGTTTCGGAAAGGTGCCATAATAAAGAAGAGAAGAAACAGCGAAAGAATGTCCCAAAGATGTCCTTGGGTGCCAGATGTCTGTGTTTTCAACCAAGATTAAGTTCCCCTAATGTGCTGTTTTAGCAGTGACAGAGTAAAGCACACGCCACCTGGTTCATATTTATCATTAAGCAATGAAATATTTTAAAAAGTAACTTACTTGGTATCCACATGTGCACGGGTAGAAGTGGAGATCGTCCACTTCCAAAGGTTCCATACACAGGGGACATTCCACCTACACACAATAAAAAGTACATTTATTTACAATCATAACAATACAAACCAGCCAACCTTGAAACTTAAATCAGTTTAATCGGTTACAACAAACTTTCTGAAATCTTTTAACAATAATATCTATTAATTGATCATTTAATGTAATTTTTAGTATTTTGGGAGGTATAACTTCTGTTAATTTTGAGTTTAGTTAAGTTTGACTTCTAATAAAAAAGGAAATATATTGTATATAAATAAAACTTTACACACACATAACCACCTCACAAAAATTCCCTTTAAAACACATTACAAACAACACACTTTACCCACAAATAAACAAAACATATCACTGCGCTATGAAAATTCTGTCAACCATTCTACCTCCAATTATTATACCTACTACATCTACCAAATACCAGGAAGGAAAATAAAATCTAAAATATGTTTGTAACGAAAATTTACCTCAAGAATTAAAGTACATGAATTAAGGAATTTTATTTATCAAAAAAACTAAATAGATCCATGAAAAGGATAATGAATAATATCAATGTTGGGAGGAATACCTTTCAACGTGATATAACACATTTCTGTGCAAAAAGCACAGCTTGCTGCATATACAATGTTACAATTACTTATAACATATATTTAATGCGGATATTTCGATCCAGTTGCATGGATCGTGGTCATGTCTGATTGCCTGAACATATAATGTAAGTATTCCTCAGCTTAACTGTCTGTCCCAAGGTGTGTAATTGACATCCTTCCATTGGTTGCAGAGCATGATGAAGATGACAAATTTCACGGTAGGGGTGATTTCAGACGAAATGAGGGGGAGCTGTGTTGTATAGGGTTTATACACAAAACCAGAAAAATCTTGCCTCCACTCAGGATAAAACCTACTTTTTTTACTTTACATTTAATAATAATGTAATTAATGTGAAATTCTTAGATTGGGAATCAACTGTTCAGCCGTTTGCGAAGATCATCAGTATTTTTCTAGTTAATAAAAGGGATTTGGGCTTTTTAATGATCTTCTGTGATGGAGGTTATTTAAAATATTGACAAATTTGCCGGATTGTATCTACAGCTAAATAATATCCAACAATATTATCCCAATACATCATTTTGATATGATTAACTATGATTAAATTCATACCTGCTCTTCTCCACTCTGATTCAACACTGACATCCTAGCCCCGAGAGCCAGTTGTAGAGTACTCCTCTGCAAACGCTAACAAGTCAGCTCAGTCTAATATGACCTGCAACAAAAAATGTTCTTTTTTTTAAGTTTCTATTATTTTGACCCATTAGATCTGAAATCACTGTTAAATTCATATTTGTCAATTTACTTCATAAGTACTTTGATAAGGTTTCCAAAAAGTAAAATCAATCTTGTAATAATAATTAAGTAATATGTCCTGACTATAATACTATCTGTTGGTCTATAATTAATAACCAATAATAATGAATTCAGAAATAAAATGATATATATTCATCACTACCATATTATTATATTACATATCTAAAAAATCATTCATATTATTTATAGTTTATATTATTTACAAAATCAAGATTAACATATGTTAAATATATCAAATATAAATGGCTGCTCCTGTATACTCCTTACTACTATTATTATGAGTGCGGGCATCAATAAACCATCACTATTACTTATGACCAGAGAATAAGTATTTTATGCTACTAAACATCTACTCCATCCTGATACTGAATCTGAGACCACTGACTTCACAGGCAGCATAGCTACATATTAGGATTTATGCCTCATTAGAAAAGAATAGATTTAAAAATAATATTGGCTATTAATGATAACGAACTTAATATATAATGACCCATTTAACTCATATAGAGTGTCAACATCCCACTGAGTTTTATGCTTACAAATTAGGTAAACAACAGTTATAGATAGCAATTATGTAAGCAGATAAGACACCCAAACTAATCAACCACCTAAAATTGTGCAGTATTTGTTTGCTAAAAGTTCAAACTGATATATTTACTATTAAACAATGAGATACATTGATTTTATAACTCCTGTAACATGTTAGCACATTATTATTACTTATAACATAAGAATATGATGCATTATCAGTAAATTTTCAAAAGAATGTCAAAGCAATATACATATGCGGACAATAAAAACAAAATACAATGCATAATAGCTCATTAAGGCGGTCAGGTGTAGAATTTTATGTTTGATAAAGTAGCCAGTAATGATTGAGCATCAGTGATGGGGTATTATGCAAGCAAAAACTATTAGAAAGGCATCCTCTTGTAGGTCAACACCTTTTTATACACAAACTATAGATATGTTAATATTTGTGCACCTTATAAACTTTATCACTAAGTGTACTAACAAAACTATGCAATAACGGACCAACTTTGCAATAATGGTTAGCCAATCATGCTGAAATTCTACATCCTAATATGTATGCAAAATCTAGCATAAAGAATTAGGCATCTATTAGCATAATAGATGTTACATACAGATCTGGCCATGTAAATGAAAGCCTTGGGTTACAAGATAGTTGTAAGGTATAAATTATATTACATTACAATAAAACGATTTTATTACAATATGAAAAAATAATTAAAAGACAAAATATTTTGTTGGACCACCAATTGTTTTGTAATTATTTATTATGAATGTTTATTTAAACTAGAGATCCTGTCTGCAGTTGAAATACAACAAATTCAATTGTCATTGCAAGTACTGAAATAGTCAAATATCAGTGTGTCAAATGTATGGTAGAATTTCTAATAATAAAACTGTCAGTATATTTTCATAAAAAGGGGCACAAAGGTTCTGATTCACATATAAATATATGTATATATATATGTGTGTTTGTATCAATATATAGGTTTTTAAAACATGATACTTGAAAAGATAGGTTTTTCTCAAACAATATTAAAATGCCCCATGATTCACCGTTTATATAAAAAATATTATTAATAATGTTTTAAAAAAAAATAAACTAAATATTTTTTCAATCCTACCTATTAGTCAATGGCAATATAGGTTTGGGTGGTTTAACTCACCAATTTAGAAAGACTTAATATAATATTAGACACATACTTTAATATAAAATTGTTTTTAGTATGATTTTGATATATTTTCTATGTTCACACCTAAAAGTTTGATTATATTTGTCAGTTTGTATTCGCATTTATGACTTCTCATTTCTGTAATGACTTCTCCGATTTTAGTGCACTACTCAACAACATAGTAAGTTACAGTAATAATAGTAATATGGTAATATTACTTATTTCTTTTCATTTGAATAAAAGAGTCATTCCATCAGTTTATGTATCTTCCATTATAGAAAATTATGTGGATTTAAATCAGTCATCTTGTTAAATAAGTACATTTAAATAATCAAGACCTAGTCCTATTAAGAGTATTAAGTTTTTTCTCTATTATACTGTTTCAGTATAGATTGATGTGCAATGGTAACCTTAACACTCTTTTGTGATTTTATTTAAAAAAATAAACAGTATTGTTTTAGTCAAAAAAAATTAATGTTTAACTACATTCATGAGTGGAGATATATTTGTAATTTATAAGATACAATAAATTATTAGAACTCTTAGCTTCAATTAAATAAAAAAACTATCTACCTACTTAATATGATTCATCTTCTCATAATTACAAAATCAATAAGTCACCTATCTACATATTTTTTCCCATTTCTATTCAATTATATGTCAATATTATTCTGTTTTATGAAATATTTGGTATTAAAAAATGTTTAAGTGTGAGTACAACACACAATGTTTTCTTTCTTCCTTACATTTACAAGTACAATATGCATAAATTAAATTTTAAGAGAAAGTGTGACATCTCTAGTGTTTAGAAGAATACAATAACAACAAAACCTGATTTTACACATTATGAGAAGTCCTTGAAATAAAGCTGATACACTTCACTCTGAACCAGAATTGACTACAGAGAATGTACCTACCAGGTATTTAGTAAATTATAAAGTGATTCACAAAAGAATGTATGAATAAAGGCTTTTGCCACATAGATCGTTTTTTCCTTGCAACATACAGTAAATTAACGAAAACAAGGATGTATAGAAATGTCAAAATTTATTTAAAATTAGTTTTATCAAAAACATATTGTACCACTTACTGCTTAGGATTTTTTGTACTTGTAAACAATGTATATAAATCCTTATACAAAAACTTAAATGATAGAAAGATTGAAACAATGACTCAACCTAGCTTTGACAAGTTCACATTTTGACATTTTATTGTGGAAAAAACAACCCGAAACCCTATTTCTATGAACTTCTAGTGCACGTCAAAAATACTCTACAGCTGATAGGATTATCAAACCGAGGAACCAAAATAATCAGGACGACGTTTACGTCGCATTTTATATACCTATTCTCGCAACTAAACGTACGTCCCCCAGCTGCCATTCAAAAGAATATGTGGCATAAGTCAAACTTTCATTTCGTACAAGGATGCACTAAAAATAATTATAAACACTCAAGGCACAACAGTGTACGCGTAATGAGCATTTCTCTTTAATTACAACGGCTGATTCCACTTTAGGCGAAAATAAATCGATGTTTACCTTATGTCTTCTTTCAATGCAAATCTTTTTCTATTGCAGAATCAAGACTGCTAACCCTTCCGCAATACTCGAAGATGAATCCTTTCCTGTAGACCTACAATGTAGCTCACAATTTAATTTAAATTGAAATGCAAAGCTGAAATAAATACAACTGTCCTGAAGATATTTTCTGCGAGTAACTATACATTTGTTTTATGAAATGGCCTAATCTTTTACAAGATTCCGTTCTGTGATTCCATAGACAAGTCCTCTTACTTTTTTAATTTCGAATAAATGAATGAGTAGTTTTCCACTTTCATCAAGTGTAGGTTACGATTATAATGTTTGGAAATAAGACTTTATTTACGATGAAAATATATTTCACAGAGAAAATGTGGATGCAATTTCAGAAATTTTACAACATTAAATTCTATCAGTTTCGTACCTTTCCCAAATTTAATCTCACTTGCCACAGAGCACATCGATTTATTGTTATCTATATTTTTGTTTCAAACGATCTGGTCGATGAAGTTTTTTATCTGTAGCACAATATTTTGATTTTCAAATATAATTAAAATAGCTGAAATGAAAGAAAAAATAATGTACCAATATTGTAACTAAGTGATTTCACTCGGATACATAGCAAAAATACATAGAGCAATATTCTATACGAATATCCGCTCAAAAAATGCAAATAATTAGACTACTAATATGATTCAATATCCATTCATCAATATTTTAAGCTCTTAAAACCTGTGTAGTATAGTTCCTCGATAATAATTAAGTTAATGCACTGTCATGTCTGTGATATGGTAATTATCTATGTTTTGTGCAAACGTGAAATGATTATTGACATTAAAAACAGTTATAACTATTGTCTATGGTTTATTTTTTATTTATCTTTTCCTTGACTTTTATCATACTACCTACCTACCTAATTATGTAAACCGCCCACAAAAATAAACAAATGTTAGGTTATCATCTTTTTCATTCTTCATCGAAATCAGACAAATTTTCTTACCAACCCACCTTCAACTTATGAACTCCAATTGTTCATAACAATATAGACCAATTCAAGTATCCCGAGGATCCTGAACCACTTAGACAACCAATGCCTTCAATTATTTTATTTATTTAGATATTGGTCCGAAGTACATTGTACTAAAAACGGAAGTTTCTTTGTTTTAAGCTAATAAATTGCACTAGTAATGTCGCTGAACTAATACTATAAATACGAAGTAATTGTCTGACTGGGCCGTTTCACGCCTATATTACGAGACTAATTTTGATAAAAGGACAGAGGAGCTTAGGAAAGAACTATGTTTTAATACGAATAAACAGTAGCAGTGGTAGAAATGTAAAATTTGAATATTAGTTTGTAAACGTCCTATTCTACTAATATTACAAATACGAAAGTTTATGTAGATGGATTGTTACTCCTTCATGCAAAAACTATTGAATGGATTTGAATGAAATTTGGCACACAGATTATCGTCTGGTATAACATATAAGTCACTTTTTATTAACGCACTTACTACTGTTGTTTCAGGCGAACGGTGTGGCGGGAAAAAGCTAGTTATACCTATTTACTTCCTATGTTATATCTATATCGTCTCTGATACGGTAGGGTGTTGAGTAAGACTGTTATCTTATCATGTGAAAATAACAGGCTGCCGACCTAAACAGGTTTTTTAGTTTGGCCGAAACCGAAACCAGAACCGAACAGACATTACATAATCATCTTGGTAAAGCAAGAATGTTTTATTTATTTCTCCTTATAGTGTTTAATTTATAAGAGTATTTTCTATTTTTGTCACCATCATTCATTTGGTCATTACATCACATCTATAAATTAAATTTAGGTGTCTTCAGGTCATTACTAACGCCTCCATGCGCAGACTCTCCGTGTCGTATTATCGTGGGTTTAATGATCACTACATTTCCGCGACAATTTTAACTTTATAAAAATAAAACATGTGTTACAAGCATATTATATATTTTTTTATAATAATTATGAATAAATTCTTACATCACGAGTTATAAAATAAATACATTTATTGCCTTAAATTAAGTCCAAAAGTACTCTGTACAGTTATTGTTAGCGATGTACAAACGAGAACGACAAGTAAAAAATATCTAAAAACATAAAATAAAAATTGAAAAAAGGGCCTTAAAGTCAGTTAAGTTTCCACAAATACTCTCCATGTGACAAATCTACGAACAACTTAACAAATTGTGTCAGAATCACAACCAATAGTTTGCATCTTAATTTCATTTCTTATCCAATATTACACAAACTATTTTATATCATTGCTCTTCGCTTAATCCTAAAACAAGAACCATTGTTTACCTTACATTATAATTACATTTAAATTACCACTATCTAATTTCTAGCGGGTGTTTTACTGGACAGTTGTGCTGCTTCACAATATTGCCAACATGCCACGCCCATCTTAATCTCATTTGATGTGAAGGTTCATCCCACCTGACACAGACTCGAGGAGTAGCAAAGCGAGAACCAAAAATTGTATAACATGTTGATTTCAACCAAACATAATGTAGTCATTGAAAAGACAAAATAAGATCAGTTTTCATATCTAAATCTTCCATTTTTCCTTTTCGAATTCCTGCAATATGTTTTGATATGGAGATCAATATGCTGTAAACTTGAGATCACTTTTCTCCTAATCGCCTTTGCCTCAGACAGAATCATACCTTAGTCATCACCGGCCAGGGTCATCGCTCCCCAACTAGGCATTACATACCGAAGACCACTGTGACAGTCACAGTAGTCACAGCAGCATAACATGCTCTAACCAACTACCACCAAACCTTTCAACGTTTGGCATTGTTCGTACAGATTCAACAGACGATAATAAAATAAATAGACAGTTCAAAATAATATCACGAAAATTAAATTCATGTGGCAAACGATATGGCATCAGTTTTTAAGTACCTTTAATTATTTATAAGTAAGACTACCTTCGACTTGTTCTTCAATCCTGTCTTGCAATTGACGCACGATACACTCCTGTATTTGCTCTTATTGTTACGTTTAAGGGTTAATAAAAGGTATGGAAGACAGAAAAACATTGCTATCAGATCAATACCGGAATAAAATAGTTGTTACATTAAACTAATTAGTTCCAGAAGTTACTGGCCACTGAGCCAAAGTAATTAAAATAGAAACCAATTTCACTAAAAATAATTGGACGATCTAAAAACTAAAAATGGACAAAAATAATTATTATGTACTTCGTTGACAAAAGTAACCAAACTGTGGACTCGATCGTTACATATACACTTTAACACAGGGTCGGGCATTAATTTCAAAATTGACTAGATATCTGTGTGCATAGGAATCATATATAAAAAAAATAGCTAAGTAAAGGAACCAATACACTGAAATTCTGGCATCTGTGTATAAAAAAAAGATAAAACTATACTATTGCCATAAGCAAAAAAATATGCCTACTGTACTTTAAATTATGTAGAATACACAATAACATATCTAGATTTGTACAATTTGTACAAACACTTCCGCATTCGCTAAAGTAAAAAAATTATACTCAGTCAAGAATCTAGAATAACGATCGATGAAAATCGATATGCTAATAGAAAATCATAAATCACTATGCAAGCGTCGACACATTCCAATCTTGAATAATGATAGAGCGCGGACAAACGGAGACCGACGTAACAAACTGTCAAGATCACCGGTGAACAGAATAGAACATTAAGTACATTCGCGTCCGTTTATTTCAGTCACCTCACATTAAAAGTAAAGTTAATCGACGGCACGTGACCGCGGCGGGCCAGGGCTCACGAACATCACTTGGACGGCTGGTAGGGTGGGTAGCCCTGGTGCGGCTGAGCCGCCCGGCTGCCCGTCGCGTACAGCTGCTGCTGGAAGTTGTGGAACTGCGCCGCGTAGTTGGGGTCCGCCGTCGAGGGGACGGGGAACCCTTGGCCCTTGAACCCGCCGGCCATGGAGGGGGGGAGGGGCTGGGCGTTGCCCATCCTGACGCCCATCCCCTTGGTGGGGCGGTAGCCGGGCGCACACATGGCCCCGGGCGGGGGGAACTCCCCGGCCATCTTGGGGGGTGAGTTGAAGCCGGCGGGGTAGTGCGGCATTCGCAACATGCCCGGTGCGCGCATCACGCTCCTCATGCCTGGTTCCATGTCCATGCCGCGCGCGCCAGGGAAGTATTGCACGCCGCCCTTGCCGCCCTCCATCTGTGATACAATGATCACTTATAATACCTTAGAATATCGAAACATTAGTAACGAGTCACTTGATGTTGACCACACTGTCGTCAATGCACATCTGTCACAGTAAAGGCATTATCGCTGCTTTGTTGGCTAAGAAAAGGAGATCTGACTATCAAATCACCAGTCAGAACAATAGTTGAATGAGGGCCGATTCAAAGACTTCAAAATCGCATTTGTATGTCTAAAGGAATGATCTGAACCGCATACTTCCTAATTTTAGCATTATCTAAAGATCCAAACACAGTTCTATACATTGTAGCCATATTTCAATATTACAATAAACTTACAATTGGGTTAGTAACTCGTTGCAGGAAGTCAAGACTGGGCGGGCCTCTAGGACCTGTATTGCACGCAAGCTGCGGCCTCGTCGGCAAGTACTGGATCGTATTAGGCGCGCTCGCCTTCACCTGTACGTTAGCCCCATTAAACGGAGGCATTTTGCCCCCACTCATTCTAGGCCCCATCATCGATGCGTCAGGCCCCATGGGGCCAAGAGGTCCCCCCATTGGTCCACCGCCCATTTTGGGACTTAGATTCATATCTGGTGGAAAGTCCCCGCCTCCCATCATTCCTTCCATGGGCCCGCCCATACCAGGGCCTCCCATATTGTCCATGTGGCACCCTAGAAATAAAGATGTAGATTAGATTAATTGTTTTTTTTAATGGATAACTGTACTGGGTCGAATATGAAAATTTCCAGAATATAAAAAGATTTTTTCCTCTTAACAGACTTAACAACACTAACTGGGTCTTATAAAACCGATTTTTTGTATATATTTTTTTCCTACACAACATAATCTACTATTTAAATAAAAACATTACATTTCGTTTCTCACCTAGATCATTCATCATCATATGAGGATGTGCGTGTGGATGCATCGAGTGATGATGTTGCATGTGATGTGGTCCGGACCCGAATGGCCCCATGCCGCTGCCATTAGGCCCCATGGGTCCGGGGCCGGGACCTCCTCCTCCGACCGTGTTCGTGAGCTGTTGAGACATTTGAGCGAGGGAGGAGATTGGGTCGAAGGAAGACGTGGAAGTCATAGGGCCGTTGGGGCCCTGGTTAGGGTTGATAGGTATGTTGTCAGGCCTGTTCATACTGCACGCCCCAGGGAAGGGGCCCGGTAGACTTGTACTGTTGGGGCCTCCTGATAACGTTGTCTGGAAAATTTATTATTTTATTTTAGCCTTATTTGAGTTTTTTACTGTTGCTCACTAATATTTATGTAATTTAACGCATCAAATCACCCTACAAACTGCATGGTACCAGAATATTTCCAGAGGTACCATGGATGATGTTACATATTCAACCTATTAACATTTTTCTTATCATTTCTTCTTCAACATGTTTTTAACACACCAAGATAAATATAACACTTGATATTACACCATACAATGAAACCAATATACACCATATATCTTTTCCATCGTACCTCATTATTACTCGCCATAGTGTCATCCATGGTGGCTGTGGGCGCAGTGGCGACGCTGCAGCTGCCCTTGACTACGCAGGCGGCGGAGGACGCCGGCGCGTACGGTCCCTGGTTCAACGCCGAGTCGCGCTGTGGTGTCTTCGACGCGCTGTCCTGACTTGACCTGTTCGATGATGGGCTAGGCCGAGACTTCTCGTCTGAAAATATTATTTTATATTCGTATATTGATATTTTTATACACTGTAATTTGCCGACCTTACAGACGTTGTTCTGACATATAACTTTTTTTTCTACTGAGTATGGGGTTGCTTTATTTTGCTAGGAAAATGGGTGTTGGGTGTAGAAGGATAAAATTTTGTGGTTTTAAGTATTTTTTACGTCAAATGTAAAAACGAAACATTAAAATTGGTGGATTCATTTTCGAGGGGTGTGACTGCATATAGTTTTTTTTTTATTTTTGATTTGATAATTATATTATGGTTTTTAAATCTGCAACAAAGTGTAAAATATTTTAACAATGTAATTAATGTACTGAAAGTTTATCAAATTACCTTGTCCACATTTGTTCCCACCAGTGGGCGTCTGTGGGTTGTTGAACCCGGGACTTTGTTCTAATGAGAACCTGCCTGACCTTTGTTCTGACAATGACGAGTGAGGCTCTGGCGTTCCGGGCATCATGCTGGAACAACACAAATGGTTTTGATGATTGTAAGTAAATGGAAGAATAACAGCTAGGGCCAAAAATACGTTCAGATATTTTTTCTGTGCTTCGAAGGCCTCCCTAAGACGTAGGGCCCGGTTGTTATCGACAGATGGAAACAGATAGGCCTCGTAAGAGGCTTTAAGAGGCATAGAAGCTTTCGACACATGGCTTGGCCACAAGCTCATATTGAGACCGCTTTTTCAGCCTTAGTCCTCCTCAGTTACGAGTAAATATCTGTTCTTACCAATAGGCGCCTAACGGGCTAAGCCATAAAAGACATTATCTATTTTGTATGAAGTACTGGGCCATTAAGTACTAATGTGTAAACAAAAGCGGTGACAGCCTAGTGGTTAAGAGTTCGGCTTCCTACTCGGGGGTTCGGATTCGAATCTCAGGGCGCACACTTCTATCTTCTCAGAATTATGTGCATTTTATGCATTTAAATGTCACTCGCTATAACGGTGAAGGAAAACATCGTGAGGAAACCTGCATGCCGGGAGTTTGCAAAACTCATAGGTGTGTAAAGGCTGCCAATCCGAACTTGGCCAGCGTGGTGGACTATGGCCTTAACCTTCTCATCCAGAGAAAAGACCCGTGCTCAATAGTGGGCAGTGATTGGTTGAGATGATGATGTTTTAATCTCTTCAATAATATGTATGAGAGGTGTTTCTTTTGCTATCCTTTCTCAATGATAACGCGTTTCGGAAACGAGTTCCGAATTAAACAGACAACTTAAACAGATAAGAGAAAATGTTATATGAAGTTTAACTGGGAACTAAATGTAATTACAAATCGATGATTAAAATTGACATATTGACCACACTAATTGACATATTCAATACAAACACTGAACATAAAACAAACGGAGTATTTATATGATAATAATTTTATTCATCTCTTACCCTGCCGGTGATTTTTGATTAGAACTCGACTGCGGCGTCTGCCCTCCACTATTCGACGGCGGCCCGTTGTCTTTCAACGACGTATTCGGCTGCTTCTGTATCGTTAACTCTTGCCCTGACAAACATACAAACATTTGTCACAAACATTGTCGCCAAAGCCATCAATACGGACATACGGACGGACAAAGTGAAAGAACGAATTAGCCATAGAGTATGAAAATTATGTTAGCACATTTTCACCAACCACCACCGAATGAGAACAAAAAGAAGTGAAACATAAAAAAACGCACACAACAAAAAAAAATCTACTTGTAATTAAAAAATATATTTTGCTTAGCCTTTTATTTTATGCCAGTTTGAAAGATGGCCATGTTATTTATTTATATATTGTTAAAACTTGGCTACCTTTCATTTTCTGAAGCAGTATGAGCTCACGATGGTCGAAAGCAGAAATAATCACAAATCAATTACAAAGGCACATATGATAATTATAGATATAAATTCGATAAAACAAACGTTTAAACCATAAACTTAATATACCAACTTGATACGACAGCACACTGAAATACTATTGTAAGCGAATATAAGTAAGTAATTATAGTTGTGCGAGTAATTATTGATACTGACAAATAGAAAAAAATTGTTAAATTGACTTCCACGTCTTTCAACACATAAAAAATTAAAATTTTCAGGCAAGTAATGTATTTTAATATTATTCATAATTCTCAAAAATACCCAACGAAAAAATTTACTACACAGCTCTGCATATTTACATCAATGACTTTCGAATCATTTTTAATATAAAAATCATCTTGACCTATCGGTACTATATACCTCAAAAAGATATATATTTGTTCTAGTTTTCACAAAAGTTTTACGTAAAGGTACATCTCAAGTCGTACACAGTGCTCCTCTATATACGTAATATTAAGTTTATGGTTTAAAAATATTTTCAATTGACCAAGGACGAATGATTTCTGTCAACGACCCACGTAATAAGTTACCTTCGAACTGGTTGAGATACGATATTTGTTGCGGCGACGGTACCGGCATCAGACTGGGTTCCTTCTTCTGCTGTTGCGCCGCCAAACATTGGAGAGTTCGGACAAACACACCGTCGTCCAACTTCTCTAATATTTCTATCGTTGGCCATTTGGTCCAATGTTTGCGATCGTTCCAATCATCAAAGTTGGGATCGTGTCGTTTCCATAAACGTTGCCAATTATTTATCGTTTTCGATGTTATTTCGTCACACGGTGGGATTTCAAGCGTCAAGCGTTTTGCGGGGGGAAGGGGGAAAACAAAAAATACGCATTACAACTACAGAAAACAAAAAAAAGATAAAAAACAAGCGCACTTCAAACCAGTCTCTGAATCGTTCATTTGGTGTGAAATGCTAATAAACATGTGGTTGGGAAAATGTCTAACACAGATAAAAAATTAACAAAAACATGCACAATTACTACTTCTATGGCTTTAAATAATAATAAGTTTATATTCGAAAAAAAAAATATTTCTTAATATCTGTAACCGTTTAATTGTAACATTGATGTAAATATTTGCGTTTAGTTTGGAATTAATGAGTCTTATTTAATAAGTTTGGAAACATAGTTTCGAAGTTATAGCTACTTTATACATAATATCATATTTTTAAGTAATTATTTCTAATGAATTTTAAAATTAAAAGTGAACACCATCACCATTATTGATCGAAGATGAATAATTGATTTTCAAATTCTTGTAAAGCATCTCGATATTCTGTTTCCCTATATTATAAGTGTAATAAAATCAAATCCTATTTACACTATAAATATATGAACAGAACGGTGGGCCTTTTCAATATTTTCCTACTAGGTACGGCTTCATAATATTATTATATATTAATAGTTCTGTATCGTACTGTACTTACTAACAGCATATTGATATAGCTTGAAATAAACAAATCTAATTATCTTATTATGATGGGTGTATACTACATACCGGGCGCGTCCTGTTTCTGTGGGGGTTTGCAGTGTGCGGGACTGGAGAGCGCTGAGCCCGCGCGCGAGGCCTCCGCTGACATCGGCAGTACTGATCCATGAGACGGGGACTGCGTAGCTGTTCCACAACACAAACTCAGACCATTTATTTCATGTAAATTATTTCAACGTATTTTTATCGAATCTACCATTACTCATGAAAGGTTCAATAATAAAGTGGAAACGAAATGGAGAATTGAAGGGCACATAATAATGATCAAAATTTTTAGGGCTGATAAAGAAAATATGAAACCAACATCTAAGCAATATTACTCATTGTATATTGACTGACCTATAGGCACTGAGGCTGACCGGTGGAGGGGCGAAGCACCATAGGGCGGAGGCGGCAGGCACCCGCCGCGTTCTGAGCACGGAGACTTCACTTGTGTACCTGCAACAAACAAAATACAAACATACTTTTTTATGGAACTTTATTACTGCTATATATTTATTATTTTATTGCAGTGGCAATAACTCTGCCTAATATATATGCCCTGAGAAGACGTAGCAAAATTTTGGTGTGTTGGTAAACTACGAGACCCGATAAAACATTGTCGGTGGATTGTGAAATATGACCGGTATTTAGGATAATTTTTTCGCATGAAATGAGTACCAGTTACATACTACTAATATTATAAATGCGAAAGTATGTGAGGATGGATGGATGTTTGTTACTCCTTTACGCAAAAACTACTGAACGGGTCGAAATGAAATTTGGTGTAGGGACATATTACTGTGAAGCCGTAGGCGGACTCTACTAGACGTTTGATATGATGGCTTTTTCTTTAGAAATAAATTATAATTATAAAAGATCTACTGAAAAGCGAAAGAAAATGAGCTCAAATCTGATAGGCTTCTTACTGTTGGGCTGGAGTGGCTTCCTAATTTCACCGTCACCTTCACTAGTTCGGTATGGAATAGTGCTTCATATCATTGGTGAAATAGGCGATACAGGCATATGCTCTAGGTCTCCTCCGTCGTGAGGAGACCCGTTCTCAGTAGTAGGCCAGTATTGGGTTGAAGCTAAATTCATTTTGGACTTACTTAGATCATTGTCGCAGGGCTTGGGGTCGTCGAAGAACTGGTGGTGCAGCTTCTGCCAGTCGATGTCGTTGGGCGGCGGGCTCTTGGGGCTGCGCAGCGGCTTGTGGCCCCCGCCCAGCCCCGGACCCAGCCCGCCCGGGTCACCGGGGCCCATCTGGGAAAAACGAGCATATTTATAAGCTTATTTTGGAGGGAACGAGTACATTGATAAATTAGTTTTGGGGGGAACAAACAGATTGGTAAACTTGTTTTGGGGGGAAACGAGCACATTGTTAAACTTGTTTAGACACTCACATTTCTCCCGCGGCCGTACTCGTCACACATGGGCCCGTTGACCGGCATCCCGTGGTGATCGGGCCCGCAGTCGCCGTGGGACACCATGCCGCCCATCATGCTGCCGTCCATCATTATACCACCTGGAATAACACAGCCTTATCGTAATTGAATTCTGTTAAACAAACACTATTATCACTCTCATATGTCTTATCTATATATAAATACGTGAAGCAAAAACACTGTCCAAGTTTTTACGAATATTACGCGGATGGATGACGACGAAATTTTGCACAGAGTTTATAAGATGGAGTGCAGAAAGCTAATATTTTATTTAATAGTGCAAATAAATATGTTAATTTAATAAATAAATTAGTATTTATTTATTTATTTATTGGTACCCCGCGGGCGGATTCTAGTGTTGCCAATGAAGTACAGCGTTGTTACATAGTTAGAAGCTAGTCAACGAGCACTCGTCTCAACAATTGTAGAGGCCGATATGATGCTCTATAACTGGTAATTTAGGTCAGTTCCATGTGTATTGCTTACCATTCATTGCATTTAAGTTAGGTCCCGGCATCATCCTCGGCCCGCCCATATGTGGTCCGCTCATCATGCAAGGTTTAGGTCCGCCCATACCACCCATGGGATTGGGCATCCGCTGCAATAGTACATTTCATATATTATTCACTATTTATAACTAAATCAATTAATAATTTTTGTGAAAATATTTGTCAAAATCAAGCATTATGGATCTAATTTACAAAAACGATGTCCAATGATTATTAAAAAAATATATTTCTCACCCCCATAGGACCACCGCAACCCCTGCTCATGTGCATGTCACTGCACATCCCCGGCTTCATATCTGGCCCCCCGCACGCTCCTCTGATATTTTTCATCCCACACGGTCCCATGGGACCCATCGGACCATTGGGACCCATGCCGGGCATCATTGGTCCGTTGGGCCCCATCATTCCGTTGGGTCCCATGGAATTGTGACCGCCCATCCCCATTCCACCCATAGGTCCACCCATCGGTCCGTTGGGGCCCATCGGACCTCCGGGACCCATAGGCCCAGGGCCCATAGGACCGTTGGGGCCCATCGGCCCGGACATAGTGCAGCTAGGACCGGAGCTCATGCTCGTCGGCATAGAGACCATAGGGCCGTTGGGTCCGGATCCCATGGGCCCGTGGACGGACATGGGGGGGAAGGGCATGTTCATGTTGGCGGTGGAATTGGGGGGGTTGATGTCGTTGGGGGGCTGTGCGTCAGGGGGCTGGTTGGGGTTGGCGCCGCTCTCGGGGAACAGCATCTGCTGCATCTTCCGTATGGTGGCGAGCTGCTCCTCGCGGTGCGCGCGCTGCTGCGGCGTCAGGTTCTCGTCGGGGATCTTGACGCCTGCCGACACGGACACTACAGCTGAACATGGTAGAATATTCCACGATTGTTATTTTAAATGTTCAATATTCTATATCAGCCTCAGAATTGTTTGGCTAAGTGCCTAATTAAATCAAAATCCGTTAAACATTTGAGTGAGACTAAATAACATATTCGAATATTATAATATCCATTATAGGTATGAATGAGACATTTCTTACTATTACAAATTCACAGATATACTGCTTACTACCTTTGGCGTTTATATTACTGGGTTATGAGCGCTACTAAAGTCTTCAGAACAATGTCCCTAGTATGTCGCGTAGTCTATAAATGACTCGATAAGTAAAAATTGGGAAGTAAATTAAGTAACATAAGCAAATTGGAGAATATTAATAACGAAATAATTCTATTCCCAAACTAAAGCATTAAACAGTGTCCACCTTTTGGTCCCGGCTGGCAAGACATGGAGGAGCTCTCCGAGGAGTTGGGTCCGTCGTTCCCACCAGCCTCCGAGCACGGGGGCAGCTGTGACGGCCCGTTAGCCATACCGTTCGACATTACGGAGGGGTTTTTCTGCAAACAAACATGGCAAAAAACGGTTTTTATATGGAATTAGCCGACAAACGAGCACATAAGCTAGATGGTCAATACTCACAACTTGTCCCATAGACAACAACTATATCGAAGACAGAAGATTGTGAAGTAAAATTTAGTACCCGAAGCTGATAAAGTAAAAAAAATTGATCATAACATTACCATTTTGGACAAGTATTAAATATTCTCTTAAGCCAGGTTAAATGCAATACAGATTGTGAGATGGAAGGGCATTTTTACGTAAACTAAATTAACTAATACACAAGACATTCGGTGGATAACTAAAGTTTTATTTTTCATAGTTACTTGCACTAAGAAAATATCTACAATATCTGAGAATGTTACTATACTCACGGTGTCCCAGGGCATTTCACCATCAGCACCGAGGCCGTCCATGACACCGCAGGACGGGGTGCCCCCTGGAAACCCATCCATGGGACCCATCCCCGGGCCCATTTGCCCCATGGGACCGGGCCCCCCTTTCATCATCATCATTTGGTTCCCCGGCCCTCCCATCCTGCTGGGGCCCATCATGTTCGGGCCCATGTGCCCCATCCCTCCGTGACCCATGGGGCCCATGTTTGGACCCATGGGCCCTCCCATCATGTGGCCCATCTGGTTGGGGCCTCCCATCATGTTCGGCCCACCCCTCATTCCGCCCCGTGTCTTTGCCATAGCTAAGTTATTCAGCCACTGGGCTGGACTTTGTTTATTAAATTGACCCATCTTTAATGGATGTTTCTGAAAATATTCGTAATGATAGTTACACCAAGAAGAAATATTAGGTTTATAGGTAATTTTGAACAATTGACTGATGATTGGACTGGAAGAGAATGTATTTTATTTGAGTCGTTTATTTTTCTTACGTTAATTTTGTGCTGCATATAACTTAAACTATCAGTGAAACCGAAGTTCTTATACGAACTAACGTCATCTTATAAAAACTACTCGGCTAAAACTACAAACCAAACTTTTAATCTCTTCTAATCACATCTGAATCGTCTCTCAAATAGTCTCTATTTCTCTCAAATAACAGGTTGTACCTCTAAATACTTTTTAGTCCCGGGCTGAGCGCAGTGGTACGCTATGATGGAGTGATGCTGTCCAGATATGACTGCCTCGGCGCCTTTGTTGGCGAGTAGAGTTGAAAACACGAAGATTTGGCTTTGCTGCTGGGAGAACACCCCTGTTTTACTCACTACGTCATAGTATAACATATTTTAGATTAACAACGCCTTATGAAAGGGCTATACTAATTACTTACAAAGAGTACTAATTAGGTAGTCAGTCAAAGTTACCTCCATACTTCCCGCCTGTTTGCTGATCACGTTGGAGGGTAGAGTTTGGGCCTCACTGGACATGGGCCCCATCGACACGCCAGGCCCCATGGGCCCCGCGCCGCCCATGCGACACGATCCCATGCTCTCTGGGCCGTTTGGGTTGCGACAGTTCTGGTTTCCATCCTGGGGAAACCCCATAAAAATTTAGTCAACAAATACTTAAATAAAAATAATTTTTATTTCTATTACTTCATGTGTCATTCACCGAATCAAAAATGTATAACAACTTATATGAAATTAAATGAATAGCATATTTCGCTTTAGGCATTAACAGCTCACTTAGCGAAAGTAAAAAATTAACAATAAAAAAACCCTATATCAGTTAAGTACAATAACAAAACATTTTTAAGAAAATTATATAAAAAAAGTAATATTTGAGAGATTTTTTTCTTTTTGACTCAAAAAGAAATATCTATATATATTATTATATATTATCTCAAAAAGAAAAGTCTGCCTCACAATTACCTTAACAATCGGTTGCTTTTTTATCACCCGCAGCACAATACTTTTTCTTGTAAAAATTAAAAATTATAAGCACTGATACTGGTCTAATAACAAATGAAATTAAGAAGACATTAATTAAATGCTTGTTCAAGTGTTCGCATATCACCTGAAGATTCCCAGTAGACCCTCGGAGTCCAGTCTGCGGATCCAATATATCATTGGAGTCTGATGATAGGCGTTCTGACTTGAGCGAACCTGGACCACCAAGCTCACAGGGCGGGGACTTAGTAGGGTCACCTGTAAAAGATGTGTGCTTACAAATAGATGCTAATAATGCTACTAATATTATAAATGCGAAAGGATGGATATATGGATGTATGTTTGTTACTCCTTCACGCCAAACTACTGAACGGACGTTAAAAAAATATGAATCAGACATAGATTATATATAGCGTATTTTTAATCAACGTACCTACCAAGCGAGCGAAGCCGCAGGCGAAATCTAATAAATAAATAGAGGCACACCCTATACTCACAAACCAGGATTTGCTAAGTCGATGCTGATAATCCTGGCATAATTCCTATTATTATTGCATTTTTATATAAGGAATCAGATATTTTTTTTCACAATTAATTCAGATTATATTGAAAATGAGTAAAATAAATAACATAAAAATGTCGTGTTATGTTGTTTGTCTAGTCATATGTCAGAACAACGTTTACAGCTAGCAACTGTAGAACACATTCGAATTATTTGTATTCTAATCCTAAAACTAGTGAACTGATTGGTAACGGAAGACGAAGTAGATAGCGTATGATATAATATGAATAGTGGATTTTATAACTACGCGAACATAAGCGTTTATTACTTAGCATTGTATAATATACAACCGTTACCCGTCAATTATTGTATAAGCAAGAAAAACATCGAATACTGTATAGAATAAAATAACAACCCAAGTACGTGTCAGGACACGCGCGAATAGGGGTTCCGTTGACATTTTCCAGTTTTAAAACCAAAGTCCAAGGATTATTTATTTACTAAAACGATGTTTAGGTTTAAGATGTAGGTACTATTTCTCACATTAGCCTCACTTATTAACAACCTTAGATTACATTAGTAAATTAACAACCTTAGATTACATTATATTAAGTCATGATGAGTTCACCTGTCTAATTAAGATTATTGATTAAAAATCGATAGAATCGAATAGACACATAACCTCAGCGAAAATGTTCACATTAACAATGATTTTAAACTACCTATCTACTGTAACTCCATAAAATTGTGGAGGCTAATAGGCTAAAAAAACAAAATTAATCTCCATTTTAACAATACAAGTAAAAAGATAAAAAAATATCTGAATTTTTCTACAATTTGCGCTAAACGGAAGACGAACTTAGGGAGAGAAAAAGCGCTTTGGGTTCCAAATTTACTACCTAACCCTAAAAACAAACACAAAACCCAAATGGAACATTCTAATGGAAATGTCAACACAAAATAGTGTAAAAAAAATACAATAATTACAGTAGTGCGAGACATCATTAAAAAGTTCACGAGCGGCTGGCATTATATAACGGTATATAAATAAGAAATTACTTAGCAGTCGGTTGAAAGCGTTTTGTTCGAAACGATCCAATTTACATTTAACAAGTTTGCATCCATCTAGATTATAATCTTTAATAGCTTCTTAAAAACTAACGGTTTAGACGAGCGGTTAAGCAGAGGACGAGATAAGCGACGCGGTTTTTGCGTATTAGAGATGATTCATTTACGATTCTACTAAATCAATAGGTACTACTATATATAACTCGATTTTTTTCCGCGACTATGTTGTCGTGGAGATGTTTTGATATTTTTATTACTTCCACTCGTATTATTAACAATTTTTTTTATCTATCTGTGTTTAAAAATTCTTTTAAAGAATTAAACATATTTAACTTGTAACTGTTTAATTCAATTATAGTTATTTTATCTTTAAACTTTTCAGACAGAATGTGTCTAATAAAAACAACATATTTCGGAAAACATTTTTTTAGGCGTTCGCTAGATTGAAATATAGATGAAATACATTTTGACTGTCAGGAACTGACTTGTCACAATGTCACCCAACATCGAAGGCGGTCGATGCGGAGACGGGTGACCGCAGGTGACTGCCGGTGACCGCTGGTGACAACTGACAAAACTATTTGACAACTTCCGTGAGTCTGTCTAGATAGTTATCGTTAGTTACAAATCATTACCATAACTCTTACAATGTGACGCGCGGAACTTTAAGTTAGTTTTTGCGGAACACGATTTGTTTAGATAGCTTCTACCATCGACAGTCCACTACCGAGCACGGGTGTCTCCTAATATCGGTTCACTACTGGTCATCCAAGCGTCGGACTTTCTTGACACCACAAGGCCTCCAACGTGGCTTAACGACTGCTACTATTTAACGATAATGGAACCGACGGTTCAAAATAAATATCTACCCCGTCTCGGAATCTTAACCGAGATTTTTCCTTTTTTTTACATATTATAAGTTAATGCTTGATCACAGTCCCACCTGATGGTAAGTGGCGATGTAGTCTTAGATGGTAAAGCGCATTAACCTAAACACTCTTGTATTGCAGACGCCTACATTATATTTCAGCGGAAATACAGACGCTGGCAATTTATTCCTAATCTTCAATAACTAATGCTCTCGTATGACGTAACAGTAAAGATAATATCGGCCAAGTAACAACGTACGCCCGTTGCATCGCTATGCATCCGTACACTATCTCTGATATATCAATGTTTACAATGCCGATAATATTATAATACACAGGGATTTACCTGAATGTGCAAATTGTGCAATTGTAGGCGCATGCTGCACATAGGGTTGCCAATATTATATAGTATTGTACTTTATTACGGGACTCCATACTATATACTGTTCAAGAAATATATAATACGTGAAAATACTATATTTCGTTACGGTACAACATATTAATGTGTATATTTTACAAAACAATAATAAAAAATCATTCTACAATTTTTTAACGCGCCTTTCGTTCGACTGCCGTAATTTGCGTGTGTGTAACAAAAAATAATTAAAAAAAACAAAATTTTTTTTGAAAAACAAATATTTTTTGATGCGTACTGTATAATTTATAGTCCATTAAAAAAGTACTATATTCAAACAAATAAAAGGTGGCAACCCTAGCTGCACATGTTACGTATGTGCAGATCTAAGATAACATTCAGATAAACGCAGGCGGCAAATTTAAATATGACTTAGGGCGGGCCAAGCAGACTGGATCGAGAAGCAGAGCACATTATGACACTTTTAAAAATGAGTTTTGCGACATTGGAAAAAGGACTTTTATTTCATGTCACTTCTTTTTAAAATACATATATATGTAAATCACCGAAGAATGAACCCGATATCAATGTTCCAAATATTTTTAAGCAATAAAAACGCGCGAATGATAGATAGATGAAATATATCGTATTGTAACCCTTTTAGGCGAGGTTTAAAGCCAGGTAGGTAAATTTCAACGCTGTGTGGAGGTTTTATTTACCGATCGCAAATCGCCAATTCGCCATATAAGTCTTAGTTTATTGATTCGTAATTTTTATACATACTACTTCCTAACTTCGATAATGTTTTTAAATTACACTAGCTGACCCGGCAAACTTTGTCTTGCCACTGATTAAATTACTAAAATGACTATTAAAAATATGGGTTGGTCATAGAAGCGTTAAAATTTGGGGATGTATGTATTTTTTAATGCCACATTATAAAAAATAAAAATAAAAAAATTGTTCAAAAATTTAAAAAAAATTTTAGGGGTATACCCGTAACATTTAGGAGTATCAAAAATAGATAGTAGCCGATTCCCAGACCTACTGAATATGCAAATAAAATTTCATAAAAATCGGTCAAGCCGTTTCGGAGGATTATGGTTACTAACATTGTGATACGAGAATTTTATAGATAAGGTTATAAAGAAAAAAGTTTTACTTGGTTGCCCAGTATTATACTAGATACCATATACTGCAAAAAAGGGTAAATTTTGTAAAAAAAATCGCAAATGACTACTCTGGATATCACGATACCTACCAGAAATACCGAACCTCTAGACACAGACTATCTAATCGTGACAAAAGAAATTGTAATATGCTATGCAAGCAGGGTAAACACTGACCGACAGGGTAAACACCTGATACAGCCACCTAACGCAATTTGATTTAACTAAGAATAAGAAGGATAATTTTCTAATATTAAACTCAATGAAAACTTTTCCGAAAATGATTCCGTTATTCATTCCACCCAAAAACCCATAACAATTTTAACTGTAATTATAAACACGGTTTTCTAGAATCTGACTACCATATATCTAAATATATATAAAACTCAAACGTGACTGACTAAATGACAATCTATCAACGCACAGCCCAAACCACTGGAGGAATCGGGCTGAAATTTGGCATGCAGGTAGATTTTATGACGTAGGCATCCGCTAAGAAAGGAAATTGATAAATTCT
>DWJZ01000925.1:0-26816 GCA_018249125.1 Asbolis capucinus | reverse complement strand
GTGGCCCACTTATGTTTTTTACTAAATATTTAAGAATAGCAAATAATGTTTATGAAACTATTCAATTTTGATAACTACTAAATATTATTTATTAGCACATACATCATTTACACATACACAAACTAAAACATTTAATGTAAATAAATATTATAAATATGAAAACAACGATCAGAGGCAACAAGCATGCCAACATGCATGATTAATAGATGTTCTATTTCTATTCTGTTGAAAGTATTATTTCGAGACTTAAAGAGCAGCTAGTAGACAATTTCAACCTGTAATTTTGCATGGAGGATGTGCGCACATCTTAAAATTTCACTCTCATAATTTTTTCATAATGTGCCCAAAGAATAACTTAAAAAAAAAGTTGTAGCTCCATTTGATAGGGTTATTCAATATAAGGCACAATATTATGATATACTCTAATACTGAAATTGTGAAGATAGCAAATAAGTCAGGTATTGGCTCAGTTGAGGAAAAATCACAAAAGTAAAGTTATGGCCAGCACAGAGAAACTATCAGTCCATGCCGGACATCCAATCCTTCCAATAGCTCAATGTGCTTGTGAGTTTTGACTTGTCTTTGTTATTCAATTACAAAATGAAATACTTAACATTCCAGTTCTTCTTGAATGAGTTCATTTTTTATTTCCTCTAATTCCTTTCCTTCCTCATAATCAAACAATACCTGGTTTGAAAAATCAAATAAATCCCTATATATTTCTTTGAGTTTGTTTTGAACTTCAGGTTCAATCAAGTTTCCCCTAAATCTGTTAAGCAACATATCTCGACAATTTTGTACTTTACTCTTGTAATCCTGAAACCAATAAACAAACAAGTAATTAAAAGAAGAAACACTTACATATACATACTTGGTTATTTAATTGTCTATGGTAGATTGTACTTTCATGTTAATTTTACCAATTTGAGTTATTGTAATACATTATTCATTTTACAACAGTATAAAATGTAATGCTGCAATTTGTAGAACTGTACTTAAAATGAATCGTTTATATCTTGTAATGTAACATACCTTGCGTAGTTTATTCTTTAGTTCCACTGGTGATTGTTTATGTTTGGACTTTAAATTTTTGTAAGTTGGAGATGAGCAAGAACTTTGAGAATTCATTATTGTAGTATGTTTTTAAACACAGCTCATAAGATTTATTATAATGTTTATAACTGCGACAAGTCTTGTACAGGCACATATACTGTTTCTCAAGTTTACACAAAAAATTAAGGAAAGAAGAGTAGACCACTTCCAACAAGAAACTAATGGTAAAAGGTACGAAAACAAATAAAATTTTAAGAAATCATAATGAATTTTCTTTTAAATAGAAACTTATCTGGCAAGTAGATTTAGATAATATAACAAAATTATAATAAATAGGTAAATTAGTTAAATATTATTACAAGGTTGAAAATACTGACAGACATTACATTAGGCGGGATTTTTTAATTTGCGTCTCACTGACAATCTATGTCAAAGTTGTCAAATTCAGAGATTCATAGTTTTCTCTGTCTACTGTCTGCGGAGATTCAGATATAATTAAAACTTTAACAGACAACAAAGCACTGATTGAGGCACGATGGATGGACTAAAGTGGCGTAAAGGGTTACCCACATTATTTTGCAAATTATCAATAATTTTCTGATTTGCCTAAATATCGGTCAAGTATATCTTTGTAGCGGCGGACAGTAGATTCGTTCTCATGCAGGATAATGTATGCTTTTAAACGCGGTGGAGCTGTATAGGTGAAGGTAAATTTAACACAACAGCAGGATAAAAATCAAGAATTTGTACGAAATATTAATATTAGGGTAATTCAAACGAATATAATAATATTACCACTGGACATAGTACTATGCTCTACGCACTGGACTACAATGTCCAAAGATGGTAGAGACAGATGTTGCTCTCTTTAAAAAATCTGCACAGCAAAAGGCCAAGAGAAGAGACTAATCAGATCAGACTTCAATTCACTTCAATTGTCAAATTCTAGTAACATCATAAGAAAAATGTCACCTAGATGGAAAAAAACAATGTGAGTGATAAGTGGAAATATGGCCAAATCCAAAACTTGATATATCATAAAACATATCTGTTAGATTATTCTCTTATACATCACTGACTTTTGTTTATATATATCTAAACAATGACTCATATAGAAAAACGACAAGCTCGCCCTGGAAAAGAGACCATACATTCTGGGCATTTTATGGTGTCGCATTTTGAAGCTGAAGAACAAGATGAATATGACGACTTGGCCGTGCCGATTCCTGATGAAGAGCAAACTGTTCAGAAGACGTCGGTCGTGGCCACATATACAGTGCCAGGAGTGCCAGAAACATTCCCTCTCTCTGACAAAGAGGAAAGTAAACAACATCAACAACTTTCTATTGAGATATCGCTTACAAAGTTATTTAAATGCATGACATTGGCATATAGGTAAGGGATTCCTAGTTTAAATAGTCTATTATAATATATTGTATTTAAGTAAATAATTTAATTTATACATATTATAACAATATCCCTTCAAATCGAGATATAGTTATTATGGTCTTTGAATAATATGTAAGTGTATAGTGCAATATAAGTATGCTATAGAGGAGGTCATATGTAATTTTCCAGTAATGTGTATCAAACTATGCTTTGTAAATAATGCTGAGATTGAAGAGTTGCTTGTGATAATAATTAATTTAATATGATCTAATAAAATATGCATCAATGACCTCTCTCCTGCCAATGGACCTAGTCACATGTGTAGTGTGTGATCTCAATATTGGTCGAATGGAAAAATGAGGAAACAGTGTATTACACTAGTTTGGTGTGGTCTGCAAAGATAACTGGGGTCAAACACTGTACAAAGACACAGGTCATTGCTGAGATAAGTTGGGATTGCAAATACTTATTTATAAAACATTAACCTAACTATAAATAATGTATTCTTGTATCATTATTAAATTTATCATGGCATGTTTGGTCACATTTCTTACTTTATTATGAAAAATTGTATCTTTATTTTCTTTTCTGAGTTTGTATGCTCTCTTATCGTCTCATATTAATCTTCATCATTCAAATGGTATGGTTGTTGAGCTTGAAATTATGTCAAATATGAAAAAAAAATGAATATTACTTCATAGATAACTAGTAGTTACATGGGTAATCTGTGATAACAGGATTATTTAAATTAATTGTGATTTTGCTGTAATACTCCCTTCAGTCAGAGTATGCTAAATTTAGTTAATACATATTTAAACATGGTGAAAAAAAACCAATATGGTTTATTTTAGTTATTTGCCATGAAAGTTCAACAACAAGTGATGACATTGTAGAATCAAGTGTAGTAATGGTAGCTACCTACTGTCCAATTTCATTATTTAGACTGTGTTAACTAAAATAAAATAGTTAACTTTGATTGAAGCATAATTCCTTATGTCTCAATAATAATATTCTTTTTTATCATTTAAACCGACAAAACCAGCTACAAATTACTTCTACCGGTTATGGGATGAGAACATCAATGTCAAATAAAAAACAAAATTGTCAGATGTTACTAAAAGTAACTCAAAACGCGTATAAAAAGAAGAATTAGCTTTGAAATAAAATAGAATCATTAAAATCAGTAAATCCAGTAAAAAGTTATGAGGTAAGGAACAAAAAGAAAAAGGATCTAATAACTCAAAAACAACTTATCAGATGTTGCTCAAAATGAAATTGGGCCATGTGTCAAACACCAGCTTTCAAACAAAAAAATAATGATCAAAATCTACTCAGTGAAATTGAGAAACCCCTCCTATTCTGAAGTCTGTAAAAAACCAAACATTTGGGAATTGAAAATTGTTTTTATGTCATACATTATAAGATAGAACTTTATCAAATTCATTATATTGAATTATTTTTTGAGATGTACAGGATTCAATGGTATTAATGTCTTAAAATAAAATTAAATTTCCTAAATATTTAACCTTGTACAAATTTATTTTAGAGCCAGTGGTAGTAGTTTCTAACAAACCATATGTATTTAGAGTGGTGGAAATGCAGATAAGATAGAGTCAGGTTCCTTTCTTATCAAATTGTTATTTATAATAAGCTTAAGATCACTTATTGATAGAGCCACAGATAAGGCACTCATAGGCGTACATTTTACAGTACAGTCTCGACACTAAGGCTGTGCGTTTTATAAATTTAAAGTGGTTTTTTATTCTTCATAATGTCAAATTTTATTGTTTTTAAATCAAAACTATGTCTTTTTTTTTCAAAGACTTTCATGCTGAATTTAAAAATGAAAGTTCTTTTATCATACAATAACTTGTGATGCTGTGATCAATAGAAGCGTGGTGAGTTATTATTTCAAATTATACTATTTCTATTTAATATTTCTCAGACAAAAATTAACATCACCAAAATGGAATCGTTTCAAAGGTATAAAGCTACGTTGGAAGGACAAAATCAGACTCAACAACGTCATCTGGAGATGCTGGCACATGCAGTGTGAGTAGTCATTCCAATTGAAATAATTGCTAAATATCCAATTATATTATCAATGTGTACTAGCTTTTCATGTGTTTCATTATTACAATTATACTTTTAGCAACTGAGGTCATAATTTATAAACAATATTTCTAAATTAAACGTGGTTTTATGTGTTAGTGTACTAGTGCGTAAAAGGTCATCTACCTTTATAGATAATATTATATTTGTACCACACAATTGATTGTAGGTTAAGAGTGGAATGCACATCAGGTAATAAGGACCATCAAATATTATGAATTTTTACAGTATTAATGGTCATTACGTTCTAAGTGGATCGCACTGGGCCCTCGCCTTCATTGTCCTCCACAAAGAAAGCTGTTAAACCCCATGTTCAGTGTGATGTGTCCATTGATTATTAACTGCAAATTGTATAGGGAATTGTAATTAAGCATCAAAATAACTTTGATAACAATACTGGCGCAAATGAAGATGACAGTTATTTTGATAGTGTTTTGTATTGTGGTGGGTTAGTCTGTACACAGCTTTATGTTGATTGGGTCGAGTTGGGTTAAGTAATATTTACAGCTACACTCGAGTGACTTAATGTAGCAAATAATTAGTATTATAAATGGCAATGTTTTTGTTGCAGTTATAAAGAAAAAAAATACTTTAGTGTGTCAGTTCGCTTCGCCGCTAGACGTTGACACACACGTGAAACCAGAGGTTAGTTGGCACTTCTCTGTTACATTAAAATAATTCTCATGATAAACATTTATTCTTTCAAATTAAGGCTAACCTCTCCCTTTCAGACAACAATATTAGAAGGAAAATATTGGAAAAGACGAGCTGAGGCAGTTATAGCAGAATATAAAAAATGGCGCATGTTTCATATCATGAGATTATTTGGCAAAGGAGACACCTCTGTCCAGGATACGGTAAGGGCAATACAGCAGCATATTGTTAATTTTTATTTTTGGTTGTAATTTGTATTTCGGCTCCGATATCAGGTATATTTCTTTACCGTATGAAAGATCAATTGTTTTGCCGTTGTTGTTTGATTCAATGGCTTTAGACGCTACACAGCGCAAGGGAGATCGATGATGTTGAAGTTGATCAGTTGTTGTATTCCAGATGTCAAAACTATGCGGTTTTCAGATGTCGGATATGGACACGGTGGAGTCGTTCTCGCAGTGCAGCGAGCTGGCGGGCACCATGCTGACGGACGAGGACTACCTCAACTTCATGAGTGACACGCTATTCTCCACCATTACCAATCATCAGCCGTTCGCTTTCCCGGATTGCAGGGAGATCGGTATTATGATTGTTTCGTAGTGCAGCGCATTTTGTGTTTTGCATAATTCGTATGACACCAGTCATTCACCGACTTATGCCATGTTTTTGAATTTTAGCTAAGGGTGCAGGCTTAGCTGATTTCATTCAACCAAGCTTGGGTCCTTTGCAGCCTAATCTTGATGATTTTATGGACACATTAGAACCGCTTCATGGTAAGTGACCGGCAACATGCGTACAACATGACACTGTCGGTATAAATTTATAACCTAATGAACGCATTACAGAACTGCTTTCGGTGCCTCGTCTGCCTCCTGTTCCTGAAGAGACGACTATTCCTTCAGAAGACCCAATTTACAGGAGCGTAATGTCAGTAGATTCATATACACCGGAAGGATACATAGCCGGCAGTCAGAGTACTACGACGGTCACGATGCCTACCAGTCAGATGACCATTCACGGTATAGCCCCGTATAATTGAACTATACATTTGGAAGCATCAAAGCGGTCATTAATCGTTTGCTCGTTTTAAGGTTCTAGTAATAATACTCAATTAGCTTCGGTACCGGAGCAAGCGAAGGGCGAGCAGATGAGAATGTACAACAGCGATAGGATGTTCAGTCAGCCGGAGCTCGGCGACAACATGCTGCCGTCGTACCAGCCGCCCGCCTACGACCAGCACGCCGTCACGCAGCCCGACGCACAGATCCACAATAATGTGTACGCAGCTAAATCGACGCGCTTACAATACGTGAGCGCGCCGCCCAAAATTATAGCTTCTCAGGAGGCCTGCTATCCTAAGTACAGTGCGGGTACGTATACATGTATACATGGATATTTGATAGGAATTTAGGGAGTTTAGGAAAGCTCACAGAGGGTAATGTTACAGCAGTGCCGCCGTCGCAAACGGCGCCCGAGACGGTGTCGCTGCTGCAACAGCCAGTGCAGAACCCGAAGTACGCAACGGTGGTGATCCAGGCGTGCACCGGGTATGGCCGGGACAAGCCGCGCTCCAGGTTGCCCCACTACACCAATCAGATCACCAATAATCATTATCAAAATGTGGTCAGTATCGAGTTTCTTTTTGTGGAAAAAGTACATGGAAAGTTGGAGTATATTTGTAGGAGTTTGTGATCTTCAATTTTTAAACACTTGTTTTGTTCTCCCACAATGAACTCAGGCGTACAGCCAACCGCTGCAAGCGACCGCACATCAAGTGGCGCGACCCGCCGCCCCGCCCATGCAGTACTTACAGGCCGCCCCGGGCCCCGGTCCCTGTCCCGGCACCGGCCCTGTGGACTACAAGGCGAAGCCCTCCGGCGCGCCCTTCAAGCTACCCTCGCCGCCCGTGACGCCATCCAGCACGCAGCAGGTAACTTGAGCTCGAGACTTGTCAGAAAAACAAAGATTCTTTTTTTTACGTAGAATAATACAAAGCTCAACATCGCTGTCTCCTGATGGAAAGTGGCGATGATGAATAAATAATATCTTTAAACAACTCCCACACGGCCATCGGACCCCAAACTAAGCGTCAGCTTGTACTATCATGATCAGACAACGGATAATCATACATATATATTTATAAATACTCCAACATTCTACGTGGGTGGGAGCACCGACGCAGGCAAGTTATTCCAATCCTTCACAGTACGTATAATAAACGACGAGTAAAACCGCGTCGTTCGAAAGAAGGGATGTTAACGACATAAGGATGGATACCCGCCTTATGCAGAGTTGTTCGGTGGAAGAATAATTTCGAATAAGTCCTGCACACACTACAAAACGTATCGTATGGAAAACCGAGAGGCTACACTGCGCCTGTGCTCGAGGCTTTGAAGATCGATATCGTGCAAATCTCTTTCATCAACGAGCATCTTAGCACGCCTCTCCATCGGCTCCATCGCCTTTATTGATGTGTGCGACGTCGCCCGATAAAAAGGACTAAATTGCATTGTATAACTTTTTACACTTCATTTATAGTAAATTTCACATTTTGACTGTTTTGCGAGACTTAGCATTTCTGTATATGTTGTTAGATGTTGATGTTAGATGGGATGAAGTTACAGTGGGTGGGAAATGACCCAAATGGCTGTTATATTATGTTACACCACGAACCTTTTTCTGTTTGCAGATAAACTGATTCATGTTTTTCTAAATACCTATTATATCATGTATCGAGCAATACTTGAAATACAGAACTTGTATCCTGAGATATCCATTTCGGAGACGACTAACTACAGTTTGATTCCGTCACCATGTTACATGGCCTCAGTAGCGATCTGAGGTTGGCCCGAAACATAACTTAACTAGGTAATGCAGGTGGCGGTGCCGGCCGGAGGGGGCGCCGCGAGCCGCAAGCAAGAGCAGTACCGCTCGCATTCGCTGCCGCTGGGCGCACAGCTCGCCGCCGACTGGCTGGCCGCCGCGCCGCCGCCCCACCACGAGCCCGCGCCACACCACGCCCGAGTCAGTGTCGTCTCATCATCTCACTTTACTCAGATTGTCGATTGATTCGATCGGAAATCTTTATTTTAGTTATATTCATCATCATAAGTATATGTCTACTACCTATTGTTATCATATATATATATATATATATATATATTTGTGTATTTATATTATATATATAGTATTTTTAAATATATCTATAAGTATCGTAATTTTATATATATATATGTGTAATAATTACAATTATTACCGCCTACAATCCTCTACCACTGTCCGAAGGTCGAGTGGTAGAGAATGCTTTTAGCATTAAGTCGCCCTTTTGTATCCGGTATAATTGATTATACGGTGCAATAAACTATAAATCAACAGTATTGGTGTTGATGATATGTTACGAGAACACGACCTGACTGTCTAATCGTCATTTCATCCGAAGCGGTAAGTGGCGTTGGCCCGAACATGACACCCCCGTTTGTTCATCTCATCTCGCTGTTCGCCGACGGCACAGCGACAGTTCGTCTTCGTCGTTTAGTTGTCACTAAACAGTAATCAATGCGGATAGTGGTTTTTAACATTATTAATATTGGTCGATTTACCATATGAGCCCGAATAAAATGAATAATATACCTTATTAAACTAATTTATTTTATAGACGCGTGAAGCAAATCCAAGCACGATTCGGGCCCGGTCCCGCTCTACGTCGGGCAGCGTGGCGGCGGAGGGTAGCGCGGCGAGCAGCGCAGCGAGCGGCGCGGCCGGCAGCTCGGCCGGCAGCTCGGCGAGCGGATCGGGCTCGCGCCGGCCGCCGCCACTCACTAGCGTGGCGTCCGAGCCCACGCTTCCCCAAGCTAGCGTCATGCTGGCGCAACTACTGTCCGCGCAGCATTGTACATATCAACTAAATACTTTTCATGCTTTGGTTACATTTAGTCCCGCTAAAGTTATTACATTTTTATAATTTTTAAAACCCCAATGCATTTAGTATTATTGATCTAGTCTTATCTATACTTATCAATTTTAATTCACTCAAAAACAGGTGCAGTGGTGTCATCGACACGCCCCTAATTCCAGCTACTGTGGTTTTATAAATATAATTTTTTCTACACAAAATTTGGACAATAGCTTGCATCTGTTGTACAGAACGGTATAACAAAATAGTGTAAGAATGGTTTATGTATTTTATTTGTAGCTCAGAGCTTATACAAACTGAACAGCAGCGTGGAGGAGGAGCCCGCGCGCTCCCCGGGCCGCCAGCCGCAGCCGCAGCCGCCGGCCGCCTCGCCCGGCAGCGACGTCATGTCGCCGCATCAGGTAACGACGCGTATATGGTTACAGCAACACTGGGTTCGTTTCGTTTGTTGAGATAACACGGACATCAATATTATCAAGCACGCGACAACCCCGTGGGAGCGGCTCGCCAAATATTAGCGCTCAAGGACGGCTTCGACGTCACTCTGCAATACGGAAGGATCCAAGAACCCTGATATGAGCTTTTTTAATGAAATAAGCGATAAACGATAAGACCTATTCTGCAGCCGGCAGCTGGAACACGACACGTTATTTAATGATTACCTTGAGCGCAGCGATGGTCGTTTTGGACTTTTTGAAAAGATAAGAAAATGTATAATATGATATATAATAATACAGGAAAGTATAGCGGTAGCTGGAAGTGGTGGTCGGCCAGCAACAGCACGCACGTGTTCGGTCGCTGTACCGAGTTATCAGCGGCAGACGGGATCGCCAGATACCACTCGTTATCTCATCACGACTTCGAGACATGATGTTATTGGGTACCTTGGTACTTCGCAAAACTCAAAATACTATAAAGACGTGTTATTTATCGATAGAAGCACGAGGTCGCCGTCCGACGTCGCCCTTATAACATTGATCCACTCTATTTGTAATGCACTATTGTTCTTTTCTTTCGTTTCCAGTCATGCATCATCATCACTAATAAACTATAATCCGTTCCAAATTATTTGTCGCCGTGAACGTCGGCAACTTTACTCATTTTAAAACTAGTATATGAAAGGTCTTTATTTTGGTGTTTTATGTTTCAAATTTTAATCATCAGTCACCGGGTAAAGAATTATTTTCAAGACCTGCCAGGAGGGATCCAAATATATTAACCTTCATAGACAATTCATTGTTTCCTATTAATTTATTACAAAGCAAATTATAATACATCATTATTTCATTACATTTTTTGTATACTTAATATGTAGTTAGGAAATATTAGTAGAGAGGACGTACCTATATAGAAGTATTAATAAAATCATTAAAGTATACGTATAATATAAATGTACAATATTATGATAAACCAAAAATTGAACATGTAGATATCCTTAACTCACTGCACAATATTGTGTTGATTTTTATAATAACAGTATTGTTTTAAAATAAATAAACGTCTATTAAAAGTAAGCAAAATGACAACAAGACATCGCAATGATGTCGTCAAAGTGTATTATATGTGTAAACAGGCGCTGGCTGGTGGGCGGGGCTCGAGACGACGCCGGTCGAGACATCTGATTAGATAACGCTTACACCGCATGCGGCTGACGCATGCGGCGCGGCACCCGCCAGCCAGCCAACCTACTGCTCCATCGACCATCAGTACAATTGTGACGTAACAGTTAGACATACGGTGTCGCGGACTTTTTGTAAATTTCGATGTACTCTATAAAACTGTAGTATATCACTTTGCTCTATTGTTAATAATTTCCGCAGCGTACGCTATATAAAGATTTGTTTCACACATTGCGTTATATTATCGAGTTTATTAAGAATTTTGAACATATTCTATCGCTATGTGCGTATTGAAGATTCTAATGGTGGAAGAATTATTGAAATTGGTCCAGTAGTGTCGAAGCCATTTCGCTTCAAACAAAAAAAAATCAAATGTTTCCTCTTGTTGATATTAGTGGAGATGTTTAAATGACATGTGTGAAGTTGTTGTAGCTGAGGACGACATTTTTGCAGAACAATTGCCAACATTTACTTTTCAAATACATATTTCTATCTCCAATCGGCCATTCTCCCGTATTGTAAAATACATATTTCTTCTTTTAATTTACTTTTAAATACAACTTTCTCGTGTTTTTTTGAAAAAATATTTTTTTAATCTACTACCGTCTCGGAATGGTTCTATTTTATGGAGAAGAAACGGCGAAAGAAACTCCTCAGCACATCTTTTTAATAAGTATATATTAGTAATATTGTGTGCATATGGCATACAGGCAGCGAAATATGGTGTAGACTATTTCGTGTTTTCATATTTAATTGGCGGATAGTGAGGTCTGCTGCAAGACAGCAGAACAAACACTTGTACTAATATTGGAGTTGGAATCATTAGTCGGTTCACATTGTTCTCGTAGAGAAGTGAAGAGGGTAATTGTAAATGAATGTTTCTTTAAATTTATTAATTCCTTTTTAATCATATTTAGGAATTTTCCTTGAAATCATAATAATGGATTTTCATGATTTTATATCCTGTTTTTAGAGATAACATATTGAATTTAGCATCATCCAAGATTAGTAGAGATATAAAATAGCTTATGTTATATTATAAGTCATTAAATGTGTGTATCATTACTGGTGATGAGCGGAGAGAAATGGTGAGAATGTTGTTTGTTCGCGGGCAGTCGCGCGGGGTGTCGGTGTCGCCGCCCGTGTCGCCGGGGTCGCCGCGCGCGGGCTCCCCCCGCGAGCCGCGCCGCACGCACCTGCACGCCGAGCAGAAGCGCCGCTACAACATCAAGAACGGCTTCGACACGCTGCAGGCGCTCATCCCCCACCTCAACACCAACCCCGCCGCTAAGGTACCTCTTGTTATGATATTTAATTAAACCATATTTCGAGGAGGACTCGGCCGGGTCTCCACGTTAAGGTGTTCCTGACGTGTCGCCTGCCGGGGAGGAAGTAACAGACTACACGCGCGGGCAAGATGAAGAAACAAGGTAAGCAGTTGTACGACGCTCTGGTATGTGGGGTGCGTGGGATTGGGGTTTGTGTTGTAAGCGGCCCCAATACGGCACATTGTATGTCATAGCTTGCCTTCCATGCCATTTGAGTTGTGAGGACAAAATAATACTTCACGCACGAACATGGTGACAAGAATCCATTCTTTTTTTTATCTGTCACTCGTCGACGATCGAGCTATTCTGCTATCAAAGATTGCGACATACTCCACCACGCTGCTCCAACACTGGTCGCTGGGAAAATAGAGAGCTAAACTAATTTTTAACTGTCGTATCTATAAAAGATAGATTTGTATTCGTTCCAGATCAGTAAAGCCGCCATGTTACAAAAAGGCGCGGAGTACATCAAGCAGCTGAAGGCGGAGCGGAATCAGATTACGGAAGAAATGGAAAGCTTGCGACAGCAGATTGACTGCCTGAATAATTCTATTTCGTAAGTATTTACAGAAAATAATTGTAATAGCGTAACCTTCTGTATCCCGAAGTAATTATTATGCTCCATCGTTTATTTTGTGTGTCCACCTTGACATACTAACGCTATTTAAATTACTTCTAATTAGATGTACACACTAAATGGAAAACTATTCTTTTTAATTATACAATAAGATGTATGTTAGAATGCGTCGTCGAATTGGTGTAGTGACGAGATATTGCGTGGGCTCGTGACGCGCAGGCTGGATCATCGGTCACATTATCTGTCAGTAAACCCTCATACTGGTGTAGTTGATACATTGTAGACATTCATAGCGATCAATCCACCGTGACAGTATTGGGGACGATCAAGGATTCTGTTTTTGTTGTTTCGTGTTATTTGTTGGCTCTTGCATCGTAAGGCAATTGCACTGACCTGAAAAATATAATATAGTTACTATACTTGATGCATCTTTTATCCGGAATAAATGTAAACAAAAAAAAATGTTTTGTGGGGTCTTCACCAACTTACGCAAATGAGGTTTCTTCCACTACGCTACTCATTAAATTTTGAATATTAGTTATTAAACTAGGAAATTATCAAAGAATGAGTATGAACTATAAATAAATATACCAGTCACACAAAAAAATTACAACACACGACATCATTCACAAATTCATATTCTGACACCCTTAATTTCATGAAGGAGTTGACAACCTTTCAACCTATTGAAATATTTTCTTTGATACTTTTATAATTTATTGATTTTCGTTTGATACATTTTATGCATTTGTAACCGAGCAAACAGCATGGATTACAAGTAAAAGTTTTTTAAAATGTAATGCTACAAAAGAATTAACAGCTGATAAAACAACAAAAAGTTTAATTTTCCTACTTGTCACAGGTTGCTAGGCAACGGTTTGTTATTAAACATTCCAGATCGAATTTGAACTGAGGATAGGGGCTCAAGTTTAGTAATCGTCTAGAAAGTATGAGTGTTGTGTAGTCCGACATTTTTCGCATTTTATGAGTATGACAATTTACAAGCGAGTGTTTTATATTGGATAAATAGTTTTAATTTAATACATCAAAGGTGATTTTAATTTAGGATGAAATATAAACATGCGTCAAACACTACATAGACATATTATAATATAGACTATAATTTATATAGATAAACAGAACTGAAATGTTCTAATTGACTATATATCAATAGATACATACAATGTTTATTTCCCTTCTTCCTAAAGTAATTAATCTATAAATGTTTATGTAGATTATCTGGTAAAAAGCAGTCTCTTTACGCCATAATACGAGAATATTTACCAACAATGGTGGCCTAGCAACTGATATCGGGCACCTTTTTATTCGATACGATTAGATATTATAGGTATACAACGTTAGAATAGATTATTTAATAATATGCTCGATATCGATTGCTAGGCAACGACTATTGATATTTCGGCGAAACCATAGATAAGATCGCCTAGTTGTAACTGTGTGTGCCAGCAACTGCCACTCGATGCTGCCGGCGACAGGCGCGCCCGTGTCCCGCGCGCGCGCAGGCCGCCTGCGCGAGATGTTCGCGCGCCACGTGGCCGCGCGCACCGCCCTCAACTGGAAGTATTGGCTCGTATCCTTTCACAAACAACACCATCCCATATATAATATAGTATGTCGGTAAATTTACTTCACTAATTTTAAAATGATTACTTTATTGGACGAGTTAACGTTCTTTCTGTTGTGCTCGAGTAAAAAAAGACTAAAATGTGAAGATTTTACGTTAAATTTATCGTTTAAATGCAAGACGCGCTCTTAGCCGCGCATCTAGCGACGATCCTAAGTGATCTACTATGGGAAGAAGGGTGATGTTAAGTGGTAAATATTTTATGAGCTCTTCCGTGCTTTGAAGGGCAAAAAAACCGTCGGTCCCGGTTATTGTAGTTAAATGGCAATAGTTAAGCCATGTTCGAAGACTTGGATTTCCACAGATGCTAGAATTCCTCACTCATGAAAAGAGACTCGTGCTCAACAGCAGGGCCATCTATGAGCTGAAGCCTAAAATAGAATAAAGTGGGAGTAGTAGTAGTTAATAATGTTCCTGAAGCCACGGCGTCAGTTCAGCGTGGTGAGCGCGGCGCTGGTGGAGTCGTTCAGCGCGTGCGTGTCGAGCAGCAGCGGCGCCGACCTGGTGCGCACCACGCTGCTGTGGGCCGAGCAGCACTGCTCGCTCGTCGAGATGAGACCAGGTGCGGCACTAGTTGTACTCCTCACCCCTCCACAAGCAACACTGCGTCTATACTAGGTGCAAATGCGTGCAAACGGCAATCATTTTAATTTGATAATAAAAAAAAATTATATAAACTTTCATTCTCTATTTCAACCACTTGGAGCCTATTTCCGTGAAAAAAGTAACTTTTGATTCTCTACAAGTTCTATTCTACTTGTGTATCAGGTTTCACCAAAATCCATTTAGCATAGTTTAGGCGTGAGAGCTAACTGATAGAGAGTCAGACAGCGTTACTTTCGCATTTATAATATTAGTAAGGACTGTCTATCATTTCTTTGTGAACTCCTGAATACCAAAGTTAAAGGAAGAGGTAAAGTTGATACTTAAAATGGAAAGTATGTATGTTTTTTTTATAGTTTTATTAAAGGTATAATATGTTTGTAATACGTGCAGCGGTGCTGAACTCCCTGCGCGTGCTGTGCACCACCACTGACATCCTGACGAGCCCCGAGCGGCTGCCGGACGAGGCGCGCGCCGCCGCGCTCGGCGCCGCCGTCAAGACCGAGCCCACCTAGCGCCACCTAGCGCCGCCCGCCGCCCGCCTCGGAACAACATCGTGGTAGCCGAACGTTATATTGACGACGAGTTCCCTGCTCGTCGCGAGGATGTACTCATTATAATCACACCGATAGCGGCAATCGTCAACTTCATTCCACTGTTTCCTCCGAGGCTCGCTCCAGTTACACTTTTATTAATTTAACAACTAAATGGCCTTCCCTATATCTTTTCAATGTACAAAATCCAGTTTCATTGCGCACGGAGGCATTTATAATTACGATTTATCACGTAACATATTGTGAGTTGGTGAAGGGAGAGGCCGCGTCAGGCCGCGAGCGACCCACACTAGAACCTGTCTCGACTGATAACGTAATGAAATGTACTTTAATCTCTCACTTCTGTTAAGTCTCATCTCATATGAGGTCGCTCGCCGTGGACCCGGCCTCCTCCACACTCCCAGCCCCGATGAAACCCGACCACCATAATACTCAATGCTGTCATGCGCTCGTTGCAACGGCAGGGCCGTAATTGTGCACTTGTTACATACTTGAACTATTGTTTTCCCATGTTGTGCAGCCAATCAATTTTCAGAAGCTCCCGCGTGGGCCAGTGTATGTATGTTATACGTAAGGTGCAATCGATTCGAAGATATGTGTTTATATAAGTTATAGCTCAAATTTAATGAATTGTTAACACTGGAATGATGATGTAAATGTCTGTATATAATATTTGAGAAGCACGGTGGCCTGACGTTAGTGCCTTGTAGGGGATCAGAACCGCTCCTGAATGCAGAATGTATGTATATTTTTAACTGCATTGAAGGTTTTAACCAAAGAATGTCAGTTGTCTGTCTGTAAGGTCGCGTCCGGTGACAGCGAGCGACCGTCCGCCGGAGGAGTGCCTGTAGCCAGTAAGCGAAGAGAATTTATTGAACATGTCGAGATTTAATTTAGAATTACTATAAGTACCTTCATATACTTACGGGAGTAATTACTTTAAGTAAATATTTTTATATGGTTTGTGTGGAGACACAAATTTTTATATGAGTCGGTGCCAACGTGAATGTTGTTGTAATTTGTTAAATAGTGATTTAATTGAATGATGTGTATCGTTGACTCTGGGGACGCGCCCTCGGACCGCGCCCTCCGTTGAGCTTTAAAACAGCTATTTGCAATTGTTGTTCTATTGGAAATACAATTTGGAAATATTTATTGTTTCGTTTCATTCAAACACCAAAATATACATTATATGTATGTATTTATTGTTATTGTATGTAACAGGTATACCGTGATGTCAGGTTAATTCCTTACAAAGACGTCAATTATATCCTAATCTATGGCGAAACTTCAGTCTTTAATAATATGTCGTAGTCGTTACAATAGACTTATCATTACATCTGCTAGTCAGTATACGGCGCCATCTCGCGGCATCGACGAGCTGATCAACTGTCGCCACTTGTCAAATCGTCTCCGGGCGATGAATAGCAGGCAAATGTAAACTAGGGCGATCCAGAGCCTTCTTGGAGGCATCTCGTAGCTGCTGTCAAAGGCGCCTCTTGTGTTAAAACATTACGGAAGTTAATGATCCTCGCGTCGATTAAAAAGGAACATATATATGTATAGCCAGAGGCCGGTTCTTCTCTGATGGACGCTGTTATGAAGTTGTCGAGCTGTGTCGTCGTCGTCGGCGGCGTATGAACTACGTGTCAGCGTGGGCCAGGCGAGCGCGCGCCAGGCGTGAGGCGGGCGCTGCCAGCAGCGTGCGCACTGGGCCACGCTCCACCACGCGGCCCTCGTCCAGCACCACGGCCGCGTCGTAGTCTTGCACCGACGAAACGCGGTGCTGCACATACAATATATGTGTTAAGTTCTCATGCGAAATAACGCAAACGCGTCGAACCACATCCGTTACTAAACGAGTGGAATCGAGCAAATGGCGCTATTATTATTTTTGAATCACGGTAACGAGTGTACTGTAGAATACACATAAGTAGGACGACATAAGCACAATAAGAATTGCGCCCCGTCTCTCCAAACGGGGTCGCCTCAGACGAAGAGCTTAGAGGCCATTCGGCCAAAGCCATTCTCAGGTGGTGTTTAGTGGGTAGGCACCTAGGTCTATCATGAGTCTCACATTACCAACACAGCCGGGCTGTGCTGGTATGCATGAGCATTAATCACTTCTCTCCCGCGTATCTCTGGAGGGTAGACCTTTCTCTTTGTCTGGACGCAAAAAAAAAGTAATAAAAAATAATTTTGGCTTAATTGTAAATCTCCTTTACACATCGCCATGTTATAAGCCTTAGTTCGAGAAACCCCCCTTCACCCCCTAGTGCTGAAATTTCGTTCAATATGTACAGACAATATCACAGCATAGCATAAAACATAATCGCTTTCTCTGTCTGTCCCTGTGTATTATTCTTAAATCTTTAAAATTACGCAACGGGTTTTAATGAGTATTTTTTTAATAGATAGTGATTGAAGAGGAAGGTTTATATGAATTGTGCCTTCTCGTGGTAAGGTCTTTGGATGGCGGATGAGGAGAAAGAAAGTTGTCACCGGCTTGTATGCGTATATTTTGAGTACACGTTAATTTGGTATACAGAATGGAGTGAGACTGTAATATGGTACAACGTATTGAGTGAGTGTCTTGCTAATGATTAACGCTTTATATTTATATTGTTATGGAGGTAGTGCCTATAAAGATTACATCATGATTGTTGACTCACATAAACAAGTAGGCACATTGTTATAATTAACTTTTATTGTAATGTGGAGGATCTTGTTTTCAATATGTAAAATACAAAGTTTGTTGAATATTAAATTATCCCAAAAGCCAAAACTTTCTGTGCCTAAATTTTCTAAAACTATTATAGATCTTCATTGTTGTATTAGTACTCACAATCTTATATCCGATAGGGTATATATAGTTGGGCGTATGGAAGGCGGCCAGCTGATGCGGCAGCAGGTGCCCAGGGCTGAGGAAGATGAGCCCGCCCACCCTGATCAGATGGTTGGTGTCGGAGTGCAGCATCACTGACGCCACCTGTCGCTGCTCGTCGCGAGACACGAACACGCGCCGCTGCACGCTTAGAGTCGTCAACTCGTTGTCTTTCTCGTTCTGATAGAACATAATTTCATTAGAATTCCGTTGTTAACTGCAATCGTTAGTTTTTTCAGGCACGTCAGCATAGCACAGAGACTTAGTGCAAGTATGGCACAAATATGTTACCAGCCAACAAAGTTATGTAACACAATTTTGGATATAAATAGGAATGTATGTTTAAAAACATTATATGAAATATTACTTGACTACATGACATACAATTACAAGGACGATTCTTTGATAAAGGTATTAATTTTATTTATTAAAAGTATTAGTTTTTGAAATATGAAGCTTTTAAAGTGCTTTTACAAGTTAATAATATTAGGTACTGTTCATTTTCGTCTGGACAACTCTTCTTTTTTATATGAAAGAAAGAAGAAAGTGTGAACGGTTGATTTGATACAGTTTCATCAACTATACAGTACAAACTGCTGTACAAACAATTTTAACAAAAATTGGTTTTACTAAATAAATTTACTAAATTTCAAGTTATTTGTCTTACCTTAGGAGCGTGAGAGGCGCAGAATGCTGTCTTGTTCTTATAAAACACGCAGTTATCCTTGACGGCGCAACCAAGGTGGTAGACGCTTCCGCATCGCACCTTGAAACACCTCACGGTCGCTCCGAGCCGCCGGCAGACTGCACACGTCGCGCTCACACCGGCCGCCAGCGCCGTATCCACATTCATCAGCGCTCCGCTAACAGTTTCGTAAACACCCTCGGACCATAGAGCACAGTTGAGATGCACCCATCTATCAACATCGCAGTTGAGCAGCCTCGACACTCCGTCCGCCACGCCATCTCCCTGTATACCGCACAGCTCACACCTTCGAGTGTCCTCATTCGTAACGGGCATTATAGCTACTCCCGTCCGGAACACCAGCTCTGTCAGCTCCCTGTCAGTGGGACGTTTGTATTTTACGGGCGGTCCTATGCAACCCGGCGACCATGACTTGTAGCGAATGCCTCTAAACTTCTCTTTCTCCGTGTTCTGATTGCTCTTCTCTTCTTGTTCTACGCTCTTCAAGTCTTCGTCTAAGGCGCTGACGTCATCGACGACCTCCTTCATTAGTTCGTCGTTGTCTAGTGAATCTATAAACGATAAATCCATCTTTTCGTCTTTGATATCCGGTTTTATGTCCAAGTCGTCGGTTTCCATACTTTCTGTCGACGCAGTGTCGAAATCGTCACGGTCTTTTGATATGTTAGTTTCGATGTCAGATTTTGTATCTTCCTTTACGTTGCCCTTTGATTTCCCATCCAATATTATATTTGTAGGGCGCCACGCGAACCTTTCGTAGCATTGCGTACTGCAGAAAAATAACTCAGAGTCACTATCGCACAATATTTCTTCAGCGTTGCCCTTGTTGGCTGAGAGTAGAGGGAATTCTGAGGCCTTTGCTCTCACTACAGAATCTAGTATTACCACATCACAGTGACGGCAGAATTTTGCTGCACCATTCAAGATACTCTGAATATCTATAGGGGTGCCTTCCTTGCCATCTTTGCCTTTTGATCTGTAAAGTCCTAGTTTATGTGAAGGAGGCGTAGCTGTTCTTTCTATGATTTGATATGATGTCGGAGGGGGAATATGTAAGATTCCAGCAAGCTCCTTCAGCACCCCTAATATATCTTCAGCCGCACCGGATGTCAGAGTTAGTGTTACGGTTACATTTTCATTGCTTTCTGTGCTTCCAGGTGAATCCTCCATCTTCGTTTTTACTGGAGAATCGCTATCGACAGACTTCAATGATTTCTGATTGTCTTCTTCATCTTTTACTTGATACAATGAAAGAGGTTTCATTCTAATAGGAATGGGTGCGATAAGTGGTATAGCAGGCGAAACTCGTCCAGATAGTGGCGTTTCTTCATCGTCTTCTTCTTCCTCATCGTCAATAAGTTTAAGTCCAGGAAACCGATCCACGGGATCAAATTCAAAACCTTCTGGACTCGAGCAACTAACGATGGTATCCGGTGTATCTGTATCTCGCTCCTTACAAATAAAATCAAGTTTCTTGTCTTCTGGATCCTCTTCAAACATAATGGGTTGAAATTCTTGGTCGTAGAAACCTCTTTGCGTGGAGGTAGGTGGTTTTTCTGGCAATGGTTCTTCGTCACCGAACGGTTTAGTATTGTAGTAATCACCGACATTCGGAATTTTAGCATTTCCAAATTCTCCTACCAAATCGCCTTTCAAAATATCATAATCTTTGTTCTTTAATCTAGTTAGGTCACCTGACCCAAACAGTGGACAAACTGCAAAATTTGTAGTTAAAGCGGGTTCCTGTATTTGCATCGGAGGAAGGAGTCTTAGCTGAGCCATTAAGTTGTCAATAAAGGTGTCGTAATCTTCTTCGTATCTGGATCCTTTCCGAGGTCGCTTTTTGGCATTGACCGCGTTTAAATTATTTTCAGCAGCGGCTTTCATATTCATCTGCATTTGTTTACGTTTCTTTTGCTGATATTCACGGCGTTTTCGTTTCTTGGCTTCAGATGGTGTTTCTGGGGCATTTGCTTCCGAGGTGTTATCCATACTAACGCTTTCTGGAAATTCTTCTTTCATAGGTTGTTCCAATTTGCCCTGATCCGATGCAGTGGAAACACCGGAAGTAGCCGATTGTTGCGAACTTTCATCGAGTAATTCTTTTTTTAAGTCCATCGGTGTAAAAGGCCGATGTACAGGACTTTGTTGTGGTGGAGCGACTTCTTTTTTAATAGCTTGCTGTATCTGTTGAGTATCTATATTCATCGGATACATCGGTAAAGTTTTAACGGTAGGTGAACATTCAGGTACGGGTGTCGTTTCTTCCTTATTCAATATTTTTAACGGTGGTTTCCGTACATCCATCAGTGATTGTGTTGAGGTCTGTATCATTGGAGATACTGCTGATGGTGCAGATATCGCTGTCTGTATAGGTCGATTCATAAACGAAGAGTTGACAGTTGTATGTATAATATGCCGAGGCGAATTTTTAGGTATTTCTACCTCTTGAGTCAACGCCAGTGTCGGGGGTGGAATCGATGGCCTGGCCAACTGTGCCTCTAAGGATGGTATGGTTCCGAGAGCAGGGGCAGTTCTCTGTATTGTCATGGTGCGTTGAGGAACTACATTTGCTGCCGTCGTTGTTGTTTGTAGTAGTTGTTTCAATAGAACATTTTGTGACTCGTCATTTCTCTGATTTGTATTACTACCCTGTGGCAAAACTTGTTTGCTCGCTTCTGGTGTGTTCGATAGTGTCTGTGTATTGGGTTCATCCGTTTCCATAGGTTCCGATTTAACAATTACAGATTCTACGCTATGTCGTTTAGTCGGCTGTATATGACCAACAATAACTTCACTTTTCGGTTCATCAGTCGATTTTGATCTTTTCAATGGTGATGTTAACTGAGTATGTAAAAGTTTAGAAGTGGTAATAAAGTTGATCGAGCCAGGCGCGGGTTTAGCTTGCATTTGACTCATCGCAGAAGTAACTATATTATGAGTCCGAACCGTGACGTTTGGTGCCGGTTCTTTATTCCCTATAATAGGTCGCGAAGTCATTACTAAAGCGGGCGGTTGACTAGAACTAATGTTTTGAGAGTTGAATGACATATTTGATTGTCTTGTAGGTTGAAGTAATGTGTGTCCCAGTATACTGGTGGGCAGAGCAGAACTTTTTTGAAAACTAACACTCGTAGATATTGTACTATTCGCATGTGAATGCATCATTGATGATGGGGTAGAAGAATTGCTATGTATTTTAGAAAGAGCTGGCATCTGAATTATTTGAGAAGCCGATGAGGTTGCATTAATATCATCATTAGAATTAAATGTCTGATTGGAAATTAGTGGTGATTGAGCTGGTGATTTCATCAAAGCACTTTGGAGACCTACAGGAGAGTTTATAGGAGATACGGTTGGAGATTTCCTTATCTGACCAATATTAGATAAAGCATTAACCCGCGATCCTACAACCTGAGCTGCACTCATTGGCATGCACTCCATGCTCTGAGCAGAAGTAACTGGCTTTTCTGGTCTTTGAACCTGCGATGGCCGCGAGCTCGCCACTTCCACTTTCGATGATGGAAGTAAGTTTTCAAAGTTTACTTGAGTCGGAGTAGTTGCATCACTGATTTTTCTAGTTACAGTTTGAGATTCAACTTTTGCTGAGTTTGTATTAAGCGAAGACATAATTGTTCGTAACTGTTGTGATACGTTAGCCATGTTAGATGTTAACTCTGCTGGTTGAGATAACGGTGACAGTTGCGGAACTGTAGCGGACTGCAGCCCAAGCCTATCTTGGTCTCGTTTTGGAAACACAGGATGCTCTGGGGCATCTTTAGAATCTGATTTTAAAGGTAGACTCATATTTGGGCAAGAAGCTGACGTAGTTGGTACGTTACTCTGTTTTGGGGGGAGGGGCTGTTTCATAGCATATGGTTTTCCGTCATCTGTTATACCCTCCAATATACAAAACATATCTTCAAATATTTCTACATGTTTGTTATTGCCTTCAACGGCTTCCGAGTGCTCTCGCATTGTGATGTCATTAAGATATCGCTCTTGAGACGGTGTTGGAGAAGGAATAGATATTTGAACAGACTCCTGCGCCATGTCTGATGTTATTTGCATATTGGAATCTATAACCATTTCCTTAGTTTGATTGGCAATTGCTTTAATCGTTTTAACCACACTTTCTTCAGTGTTGCTGTCAGAAGGGGTAGGTTTCTGTAGTGATGGATCATGGATTGACTTATTGTAGGAAAGTAACAAGTTGCCTTGCATGTTATCTTCTGGTTTATCTTCATCATCGCCTTCCATAATATTGTCGGGAATTTTTTCAGGTATAGGATCTGGACTTTTTATATCAGATTTACCTAAGAGTAAAGGTGTTCTTTCCGTTATACACAATGAATGTGGTAGCTCAGTCTGTTGACTTATTTCTGTCTCTATATCAATGTCTTTATTTGGTTCTTTTAATATTGGTGGCATCTTTTGTTCCTTTTGTAATGCTCCTTGAGAACTAGTCATCAAGAGTTGATTGGCACTTGATATCTGATTCTGTATATCCGTGTTACCTTCAGATGTGACGGTGCTATCTGGCGACGCGGCTTCGTCTTGAAAGATTTTGGCTGGTAACGTAGCGTCATGAGTAACGGATAAACTCGATAATTTTGTATTGGAAAGAGATAGTCCCATTGGCTTCTCTATCGTCTTAACAATTTTTTGTTTGACCTGGTGTTGGGTTAATATCGACACCGGTACCCTAGATGCCCCTGAAGTATTGGATGTCGCAAGAGTAATAACCGGGTTAAGATTCGTAACTTTGGGTACATTGGAGGAAATTACGCTAATCACTGAACTAATAGGTTTTGATAGCGCTTGCGTCGACATATTGACAGTCAACGGAGTATTACTAATGTTTAAAGGTAACTTTTTGAGGTGTGATTTAGCTAGAGTACTCGCATGACCTGTCATACTTCCAATAGGAACCGCTAAGCTTTTTAAAACGGGCACCGAAATCGTTTGGTTTGCAATGGATACGGACGCCACCGTTGCCTGGGAAACTTCGTTTAATATTTTCGTGTTGGCATGAGGAGCCAAGACCGTAGCATTCAAAACGGGGATTCGTGAGAGCGTTGAGCTTTGAGAAGGGTTAACTATTTTATACTGCTGGACATTGGCGGTCGGCTGCTTCGCCGTGGCCAAGCTTATAACTGCAACAGTTTTAGTCGTAGTTTCGGTCCTCTTGGTTGGTTTATCTGGTAACGCGTCTTCTTCAGGTTCGTCTTCAGGTTTCCCGCTGTCGATAAGCTCTTCGAAATCTTCCTCGGTGGCTATGCGCTCCTCGGGCGATATGACCGCCGGTTCCACGACCACGATGTCATCATCGTCGAGATGCTCCACGTACTCGTCCATGTCGTCATCATCGTCGTCTTTCGAAAAACTCATCCGCGCCGCATCGTCGGACGCCGAAGAATAATCGACGGTGTCCGTCGAATATAATACATATTTCCTTGTTTCACTGGACTCTCCTAATTCGTCGACGCGACTCTCCATGGTAGGCGCCGCAGTCTTACCCGAGTATCTCGGTCGCGGTGGAGTTCGGCTCTTTATTATGGAAACTTTGTTAATATGGGATCGTGGTCGATCGTCGTCCTTGCCGGGCCATACCGGGGCACCACCGAAGAGGCCGGGCTTAAAATATCGGTAGCCAGGGGGTATGGGTGCCATGTGGTGGTGGTGAGCGCCGCCGCCATGATCGTGATGAGGGGCAGGGGAGGCGGCGGGCGAGGCCGACGGAGTTGGCGTGCGCGCCACGTGGGGGGACCGTGATAGAGATGGTGACGCGGGTTGTCCGCCCATTGGACTGTATTGCTGACGCTGCAGCATTTGTTGGCGCTGCAATTAAAGTATAACAAAAATTACATATATTCATACAAGATTATTAAAATTTTACTTGTCTATCGTACTTACCGTCATTTCATTGGCAGTGTTTCCCGGCGATGGCATCGGTTGTGGACTGCCTAGCGGCGAGGTTTGCTGACGCCCACCAAAAGGTACACCTACCCTCATGCCTACACAGAATAAATGATATAGATACATAGTTAATCAAACAATGCTCTTAGACATAATGAGTGAATTAAATAAATTACACAACATAAAATAAAATACCTTGCTGATGATGTGGAGGCCTTGCAAATCTTGTCGGCAACGGCGAGCAGCCAGGGGCAGGTCGTGAGAATCTACCCACGTTAAAGTCGTTCTAAAAATACACACAATATTTTAATACTTTGTTGATAGTGAAATATTAACACAATAAATTCTGCTATAGGCACTTACGCTTTGCAGTTGAGGCGAGTGTGACGACACAGGACTTTGAATTTGTGACTGTTGATAAATCTGAAAATATAAACAAAACAAAATGACAGACTGGTAACGAAACGAAATCAAAGTAAGCTATACAAGCGAGAAATATTCAAACCTGCGGACTGCGACTAGGAGTTGGCAGTTGAGGACTTGTTCTTTGAGCTTGCAATTGTTGTAAGAAGTGTTGAGGCGACATCGATGACTGCATGGGGGACTGCTGTGTATGCATCGGCGACTGCTGAGTGTGCATTGGCGACTGCTGATGGTGCATTGGTGACTGTTGCGAGTGCATCGGGCTCTGCTGCGGATGCATTGGACTTTGTTGCGGATGCATCGGGCTTTGTTGGGGATGCATCGGACTCTGTTGGGGATGCATCGGACTCTGCTGAGGATGCATCGGCGAGTGCTGAGTCGATATATTCTGCGCGTGCATCGGAGACTGATGGATTGGCGACTGCTGCGGATGCATCGGACTCTGCTGCGGGAGCGGCTGCTGCGCGTGCATTGGAGACTGCTGTGAATGGAGCGGACTCTGCTGGGCATGGAGGGGCGACTGCGTAGAGGGATGGAGAGGAGATTGGGCGGTGTGATGCAGAGGAGACTGCTGTGAGTGGAGCGGAGACTGCATGGGCGAGGTAAGGTGATGTAAGGGGGACTGCGGTGCGAGGGAATGCGGCGACTGCACGTGTAAAGGCGACTGCACATGGAGCGGGGACATAGCTGGCCGCGCGCCGCGGGCGAATTGAACCATTCCTCCTGCTGCACCGCGATCACCAGCCGCTCCCACCTTGTCAACCAATTATTTATCATGAACTATTAGCGTTATATTTTACACGGACCAAAATAAATAAAATTATTCTATTTCTACTGTTTTGCAAATTAGTATTAACATATTTTAGCTATAGTTATATAGTTTTAGCTATTGAAGTATTTTCAATACAGTTTACAATATGATTTCATATAATTAATTTTATTTTAACAATAATTTCATCAATCGTTTACCTGTCTAACGATTTGCCCACCAGGCGCGCCAGCCTGTTCGATGACAAGGGTACGGCCACCTTGGAGGATGGGTCTGCCTTGCGTGTTGAGCGGTGACGTCACCAGCCCGATTCTTTGCTGACCGAGCGGCTGTCCATCGCTGCCCAGCACCTGCTGCGTCCGAATCAACGTCTGGGACTGCTGGATCGTGGTGCTCTGGAGCCCGATCTGCATGGGTCTAGTTATAGTCTGCTGTTGCAATTGAGGCTGCCCGATGTTCTGATTCTGAGCGAATACAGTCTGGTTAGTGTTTATCTGCTGCTGATTTATAATCGTTTGCTGGGTCAACTGCGGATTTTGCTGACGTTGCTTTGTATCGTATTCCTGGAAGAAAAATCATCATATCGTCATGCTTGGCCAAAAGTATTAGGCACCCCCAATAAAGTTACCATACAGCTGTGCTGTTTAAACAATAATTAAATGTTATTT
>DWJZ01000924.1:0-26830 GCA_018249125.1 Asbolis capucinus | reverse complement strand
GATCGGAAGGTGGGATAATAATTCCCTCTCCCGCTCCGCACCTTCCTTCTGCGACATGAACGCCTCGCAGTAGGAAAGTCCAGCATCCCACGACCTCTCGCTCCGGACCATTGCTCTTATTAATTCCCACCCTTGATTCACACCCAGGTCAAACCTATTTGTGATGAGCAGGAGTGTTTGTCCTGTGTGTCTGGGTGTAAATATCTATATAAGTATGTATTTAAAAATATATATGTATCTTTATCAGTGGTCTAATCACCATAGTACAAGCTGACGCTTAGTTTGGGATCAGATGACCGTGTGCGAGTTTTCCCTAGATATTTATTTATTATCTATGTTGCGCAGGTAGCGCAAAATTAAGGACTTACTCGGAGTAAATAGTTAAGTACTACGTGTATAATAGGGAACTTTATTAACTACATTCACGACCATTCACTTCCAAAATCTCATCAGGAACATACTGGTCGTAGAATTTATAATAGTCATGAGCTACATTATTGTATAATTCAATGTGACGTGTGAGATCTGTGGATTTCCTGGTATGACAACGCATCAGTTACGTTGGTGACTGGGCCAGGTGCCATATTATTTCACGATAATATGGCACCTGGCCCACTTAACTTGACCCGACTTGAATCAAATAAATACAGGCGAGTTAAGACTATCTAACCTACCTTTTAAATTTTTGAAGTACTCTTTCTGTACCCCTATTCTTTTAAATATCTTCAATCCTAAAACAAATGTAAAATTGTCTAGCTTTGTGATAGTGATACAAATACTTAATTGTATCTATGTATGTATATACGTATATGTAGATTACATTTAGATGTAAACAGTGCGCCTAAGCGACTGCGGTTTAAATAATACTACAGACGCAATACTATACATCTGCCTACATAATCCTCTTAGGCGCACACATCGCATTCACAACATATTTTAGCTTCACAGTGAATAAAATATGGCGTTTGGAGTGTGTCATAATCTTGTACTTGGAACTTAATTTAAGAAGTAGAATTTTATATACAGTTCGGAAAGTCATATTTTATCTAGTGAATTATATATACGACGGAGTATGACACATATATGTACGTGATAAGATTTGATGAAGGAAACTGCTTTCCTCTTTGTATAATTTTCTTCATTACGAGGCATCTGCTTGCTAGTAATGGCCCTTATGAATTCCAATATCCGCATTAGTTTGTGATAATAAACGTGTAAATAAGAATGTCACTAGTCTGGAAGGAAGACAGAACTATGATCACGTAAGAAACCTTTATCAATGACAAAATGACCATGAACAGCTTCATGACAGCTCTTCATATAATGGTTTAGCCCTTGGCCACAACTCTGTGGAAATATCGATGAGAAAATTATATGTATGTAAATGGTAGGAAGAAGACCGTGATGTGAAATTCGAGTTGTTGGAGGGCACCAGATTCCAAGTGGCGTTGGGAAAGCAATGACAGCGTTTGGTTATTTACTTTAGCCTTTAGTCAGTTGAGAATACATATTTCCTAATATGCAGACACAACTCAAAAAGGATCCTTATTTTCCACAGTACGATTGCATCCCAGAATGGCCCCTTGAACAGGATCGAGTACTATGGCACTTTCAATGTATTTTCACGCCTCGTAACATGGTGAAAGAACGAAAGAATATGCGCATTTGTCGTAGATTACAGACACTGTTCTGCAGGTTATCTTTGAAGCTGGATGTATCCATGTGAAAACAAGTCGACACACAACATACCTACTCGTATCTCTACACTACCATACTTGTAGAGTTTATATCTTTCGCCTCTTACTCTCTCGCAAAGTCCCAATTTCTGGCGGATAGAAGAATATAGAATATTAGCGCTCTCTTATAAGAGACATTAGTAATATTCCGATTCTTAATCATTCTTTTCAATTTGTCCCTACGATATGCAAGTCAACAAAAAAGTGTCTCATAGTCAAATGGGATTGTGGTCAAGTATAAATAGAATGGAGATCTCAATGTTCAAGAGGTTAAGAGGTACTTATTATTTATTTAGTAGCAACTATTATCCAAAGTGATAGCCTAGTGCTTAATAATAAGAAGAAGCCTTCAGGGGTCCGGGTTCGAATCCCAGGGCGTGCACTCTTCATTTTACGGAGTTATGTGTGTTTTAAGGTTTTAAGTGTCACTGGTTATAACGGTAAAGGAAAACATCGTGAGGAAACCTGCATGCCGGGGAGTTTGCAAAACAAGGTGAGTGACGTCTGCCAATTTCACACTTGGCCAGCGTGGTGGACTATGGTCTTTACCTTTTCATTCAGAGAAGAGACCCGTGCTCAGTAGTGGGCCGTTATGGGTTGAGATGAACTATTATTAATTTAATTGCATAATACATTTAATTGCAATTAGAGTAAAGAAATATAGAGATAATTGCACTATAGAGTAATTTGCGATTCCCGATGAGATGTCACTAGATATTTTAACTCATAATTGAAGATTTTTTGTAGATATTGAAAATTACTAAGAGAAGTTAAGTGGAAAAATATAAATATTTTATTTTTACTGCCTGCAATCATTCAGTACTTCTCAAAGAACCAACCAAATCATGCTGGATTTACTAGTTAATTACTTTCGAAGTTATAATTAGAATCATGATGCAATAATTACTACAATAATTATAATGTACTCGTAGCTACTAGACTTCAAAAGTTACAACCTTTACTTTTAATATGAGATATGATAGGCACATGACTGGTCATTTGGAATTTCTTATGCTGCGGTTGACCAACTAGCCGGAAAGACCACCGGCCACCCACCGTGAGATTTTATACCTAGCTACATTTTATTATTAGCTCTACTATAAGACTATATTTTTAGATCATGGTTATGAACAATGCAATTAGTCCACTGCAGCGTTCTATGAAATGTGTTGGTAAACTTTATTCCAGTAGATTACTGCCATTTGAGGGTATCTATCTATTGATGAAAGTCCAGTAGTTACCCTTAATTACCCAGGCCCTTAAGACAAGTGTTTTTCTGGTGTCGTTTACCCTAAATCTAGTTCGAAATTGTATGGAAATCACGTTTAGAGCAGATAAATATGGCGTTTGCTTTACCGCAATAAATGTCTTTCCCATTTTTGAACTAGTATTTGGCCTGAAAAATAAGAAAAAAGACATCATCTGGAGGCCCTGGTAATTAGAGTAATTACCCTGTATTCGATGCAGATCAGTGTGTCTCAGAATAGTGACCTGCACATTCACCCGGAGGGACTTGTGCATTGATCATTACCAGTGAATAGTCAGTTGTTGCTAGTAGCAGTAAGTGTTTGCTAACACTGGGAAACTCGTAGAGTCAATGCGAGAGGAACATAATACTGATGCAAGAATATTAGATTCTGACTTAGGTACTTACACTAGGGTAGAAATATTACCATCTTTAGTAATGGGCCTGTTTGAGACTAACGCTATTATCATTTAGTGAGGAATTTCAAATATTTATAATAATAGTATAAGCAATTAAAACTCTATTAATAGTCATTCTCGTCACAAAAAATAACTTCTGATTACTGTACCTGATCATGAATATACATAAATATTTAATAATTTATTCAACAATGTATAATTGTTGGGTAATAGTAAGTAGTTTCTATCTTTTCTCTAAGCCCATGGCTACATGCGGAGAATAGTGTTATAGTGTTTAATGTGTTTCCTCATACAACTAAATATAATAATAGCTATCGAAGCTATCGATACTTATTTACAGGGACCGCTAACATTAGTCGTACTAAACTCCGCAGTTGGTGACAGTGTAGCTACTACATAGAGACCTAGCGGCGATGTTCTGAAATCTCTAGAGACGACATGGTCGGTTTCCGTTTCCACAAATCGTGATTTGCGCTGCGCCGCGCCGCGTCTCCGTAATCGATCGAGCAGTGCGGCGCGCCGGTGGCGCCTCGGCGCGTCTTCCGGCGACGCGGCCGACGCACGGGGCACGGAGTAGCCCGCGCCCGCGTGCGCGCTAACTGTCAGAATCGTGTGACGTAACCGCTAGGGCGGCGCACACAGTGAACACACGGCTAGCGCCAGCCGCTCGCTGAGTACGTCTGTGTTGCACGTTGCGCGACGCTGCATCGTCGCTTCTCGTTCGCGATTCAGTGCACTGTGTACTTAGGGCGCAGATTCCGCGCGGCAGGTGAGCTCTGGACCGGCGGCGTGGCTGCTAAGAGCGCCTGACGCGGTATTGATCGCATCTCGTCCTGTTCGCCTATTCCAATGTTTATAAACAGCAGGCCGCATCAATTCGGTCTCTCTTGTTTTTGATACATTTGCCCTGTCTGCGGACGATCCGGACGGCTGATCCTGAATGCATCGCTCGAAGCCGCAACGGCGGCATCTCGGATAGAACTTGACTCGGTGCACGTACGTATGCACTCTAATAAAAAATTTTAATGTCACTATAGTGTTTTCATAGTGACAATTTTATTAACCCTACTTGTCGTGAAAAGTCCTGAAGGGTTATAATTGTAATTGTATTGTACACAAACGTACACGTACCTATAAAGCATTTATTATTATTGAAACGGTTCATGAGAGCAGCCGCATTCTGAATTATTGTCCTCTAAATCAAAAGGTTAGAAAGTAAATAACAGTTTCGCCGCAGTTTTAGTACCCACTCGTAAGTGACAAAAATAAGGCATAGTCGGCGACTGCATGTGCATTGTGCATGTCGCATTCCTCTAATCAAGCAATATATTAGTTGCCTAGCCAAAGCCTGTGACGAATTGCGCAACTAATCACCTAGTTTCAACTTAGTATCTAGTGAAACATGAATATTATTACCTAATGTGTGATATCGACGCAAGGTGCTTGGAAAGCTGGAGTGGAACATGTACGTACCTCATGATCATAATTATTTTAATTTACATTTATTTTTTATGTACTGTAATTTTTTTTGTTAGTATGTTAACACGATAAAGTAGTAGTTAGTCAGAAATTGCAGTTGATATTCAAAGTTCGTAAGTTCAAAACGTAACGAACGAACACGTTTGATAACTTCATGTTCGTTCGTGTCGGAGAGTTTATGTCGCAATATTTATAACTTTTATCGAAAATTCTTGGGATTTTACACTAATTTCCAAGGTTAGTGATGTTTATTGGCGAATCATAGTAGTATAAAATACGGTAATGTACCCAACGAATCCTAGGTCATCCGGGCACAGGCAGGAAGTATACGTTTTCTTACGGTTGCGGGCCGAGACTATGGAACCCGTTTAAACGCAGTCATCCTGTGAGGATCTCAGGTTGACTGCTACGTAATTGATTGAATTATATTATCGCTCTTATTAATATGCTATCGATGCAAAATATATAATGAAACTATTATTATCTCAACGTAAGTTCAAGGCTGCGTGCTTCTAATAGATGTAAATACATACATGATTATAATTCACATGTAAGCGCTAAGATAGGTGATGTACATAGATTAACGTTGACGGATTAAAACATGTTGTAGTCTGTAAGTTATTCACACACAAACAGATATTATTGTAAACAAACAATTTCTTCAACAAGTGAGAGATATAAAACTACTTACAATTCTTCTTTGAAATAGGTATGTGGGTATATAAAATGCTATCGTCTTTCAAGTTCCTAATGGTGCTTGAGAGCTTTTATTACAATAGGTAACCTGTAAGTTCTAGTTTATACGGCAAATAGAAAGTAGGTAGTTTGGTACTCGGAGTTTTTATGTGAATAGATAATAGTGGATTTGGTTTCGAGACAGAGTCGTGAACTCTATCGTCTAGGATACAATAGTATTTTTTATTGCCCTGTTCGATTATCAAGCTAGTGAGTGATTTGCAATTGCTTTTCATTAATAAGATATCGTAAAAAATAACAAGAAGTATCACGGTACATAAATATCCTTATAGAATAACAATTTAATGTAAAATACAAATTATTCCCTTATTCTTACGGTGTTAAATGAAAGTTACTATGTTAATTAAGTCATTTTGATAAAAAAAAACATCGATAAAGTGAAACATAATTAAGTATCGATTCAATGTTCGATATGTGGGTAACAATTAAAATGAAACCCCACTCGAGGCCCGTTTTAATTTTGATTTAAAAAAAATTCATTACTAGGTCCATCGGTTTATCAATCTATGCATTATAAATTGTTGCTCTACATTGAAGTAAATCGATAATAAAAATCTGATACTACTGTTACTCGTTCCAGTACTTTCATATTTTGTTCTGCATGAGAAGATACCTAGGTTTAATTTATACGATGCAGATGGAAAATATTATACCTACAGCTGATTTACACCTGTTTCAATATTAGTATAATATTGGAATTTTTCCAATTTATTATTAAAATTATGTAGAATGCTTGACATTGAAAAAGTGGTGATGACAAGTCACACCAACTTAGTAAATGCCTATTCAGCCTTCTCTTGAAGATAATTATAATAATTATCCTCTTTTTAATACTATTCTTAGTAACCAAATAGTATTACACTTTTATTAAATTGTTAACAGAAATATACTCACTTAGGCTTCTTGGCTTTGAAATTGATTATTTATTATTATGTATTTATTAAGCTAGGACCATGTCACTGGCTGTTTAAATATTACCGCTCATGCAAACAGTAGACACGAGATTTGATATTGGAAAAAGGCGGATATAGAAAAGCCGATATCAAAGAGGATTTTAATGACGAGAGAGGAGTTAATGAGATGTTTACTTAGGTACTTTATATTTGAATACTGTGTACAATTAATTAATCAAAGGATAATAAAAGATATTAATGCAAATTAACTGATTTCATAGAATCTAGCTTTTTTCTGTGACTACAGATTTCAGTCAATATCGCATCAAGTGCATTAATAAGTTTTATTTTTAGGTATATCGGCGTGTATGACAATCTTTAATAGAATACCATTGCTCTTTGAATAACGTTACAGAAAATATTTAATTACCTTTTGCCAAGTCACGTATTCAAATTTTCATGGTCATATATTCTATAGTGACCATCTTCCACCTTCTACAAACTTGTGTCCCCTTAAAGCAAAAAAAAAATCAATAAAGAATAGCCTATGATTTTTCATAAGTTCTATGCTACCTCTGTACCAATTTTCATCAGTCTTGTTAGTTTAGGCATGAAAGCGTAACAGTCTAACAGGGTTACTGTCGCTTTTACAGTATTAACAAGGACGGAGGATTTCTCCATGAATCTCATAGAATCAATGTTTAGTTTGAAAAAAACTTAAGAAAGGCTAGTATTTCCTGTAGGTATCGCAGGTAGCATTCGTATCCAAATATACATAAGGAATAACGCCTATAAACAGAAAGCAATTATTAATCTGACACATCAGTGCTTACTCTGGCAAGGATTCGAATTTAAGCACTTTGCCTCGCAACTATGGTCTTTACTAATCAAGAGGCAAACGGTGTAGATACTGCCCTCGCTTTGCTTCGGAAGAACCAGTTACCAAAATAGTAGTTGTTGTGGCATAACTGTATCAGTTAGACATATGGTATTGCGGACTTATTTGTAGATAAAGATATGCTCTACATAACTATAGTACTTCACTTTGCACTATTGTCAATAATTTTCACAGAGTACGCGATATAAGGATATTTTGTGGTATTTCTTTCACACCATAGGTTACATTATCGAAATGTTCATACAGGCCCCTAATGTTTTTAAATATATTTTATAGCCTATGTTCATGAGGAATTATGTAAGATTCTAATGGTAAAAAAATTTTACAAATCAGCCTAGCAATTTTGGAGCCTGGTATCTTCAAACAACGAAGTAACCAAATCTTTCCTCTTTATAATATTAGTATAGAAAATTACCCGTCTAATTAACCTAATAACTGCGTTCGTAGTTCAGAAGCGTTTCTGCTTTAGTATTATAATAAAACTCCGTCATAAAATATCAATAGCCAGTAGTTAAATTTAGAGGTTGGAAATGCATCACGTGTGTCCTTGTCGATGATGTCATCAGAAGAAACACAACAAACATTGGATGTCCGACAATAGAGGGCCGAGCCCACGTCACCTGGGCGCGTCGATTCTATCCACTATCCACCTACAACGCCGTGTTTATGACTTCACATACTATATAATTATTATTAGGGTTGTGCTGATTGTTCGCACGAATATTCGCAATCGGTATGTTCGATGTTTGACCCTTTTAAAACGCTCTTGTTAGCTTCCATTAAAACTATATAATCTTACAACCTAAACCCGCTTCCTAAGGTCCGATTTGTCTGTAAATTTTTACTGGTTTCTAAATCTGATCACAGTGTCTTTTAACTATTTAAATGTACAGTAGCATAGTTATTTACATTTATAGGCACCAGTACTGTAATGTACATTACATTAGCAACCTTTAATCTGATATTTAAATATTTATACACCTAGTATTTGTGAATTACCCATAATTCATTTATAAGTTGAGCATATTTAATATCCATAATCAGGTTTATATATTTCCATTTATCAATCGTTTTTACACATATTAAAATTAAAATTCGGCCGATTATTGGCTTCAGTATGTACCTACGTATATTTTGGACCGAATATTCGTATTCGTTTGAACCTATATTGGGCGCATCCCTAATTTATCATTATTAGCAGACCATTCAGATTTGTCATACGGGCTCCCGCCTTTTGTGTTTTTTGTATCAAACACACACATGGTACATGACAAATTTATAAATCGAAAGTAACGTAACGATGCTTTTGTTTGTTTGTAAAATAATTACGATTGATGATAGTACGGCTAGCAGAAGTCGTAATGTAATGATATTAAATGTCTTTATTGAACAAAAAGTTATGAGACAGGTATGCGAAGTGAAAGGCCCGGGTGCGATTCCCGTTCGGGACAGATGTGTTAGATTATGAATGTTTCAAGTCCTGTTAACGATGCCAATTTAATTATGAATTAATATGTCTACGAAGGATGTTGTTATTTTGAAATTTTCGAGTGTAATTTTTATTGATAGAGTACTAGCCAACCGGGCAAATTTTATCATGTTTCAAAAGCGTGACGACGTCAGGTTCCAAGGACTACAGATCTTCAATTTTATGATATCTTTACTAAATAGTAGATACCCGTCGTAGTGACAAACTTTCCTGTAAGTGTTTCGATATCTCCAATAGCTTACATCACCCTCCAAATTAGGTACCCCAGTTTTCACCTCAGTACCTCATAAACTTTAACATACCTACGCATAGTAAGTTGGTTATTACAATTAAAACTTTTCCAATGCAAGCATTTTAATATCTCCAATAACTTGTTTGATCCTTTACGCTACTCATGGGTACTATACCTGCTCAAGATCTTCATTTTGAACTTTATAATATAACCATAAAACTCAATTTATATCACATTGTGTTCTAAAAATCGACGAATTGAAATAATCCTTTTCTTCCCCATTAATTACATAACAAACTCAATTTATACTCTATACACATAAACTTTGTTGATAAAAACTGTCTCCTCTTCTCCATGGATCAGTGTGGCATCTGTAACATAGACCTTGAAGCATGATTATCAAACCAAACTTAATTTTTTACATAGTTTGTCCCGAAATTACCTTCATGTTAACTTTACGTCTTATTTTCCTTGGAAGTTGATTTTTCATAATAAACCACATTTTTCCGAACACAAACGAAGAAATATATTTTATTTACGAATTTATAGAACTTATTAACGTTTATTTTGTCTAATTACATATTGATAGGTAGGAGAGTTTCACTTAAGAAAAAATGGAAAGAGGAAAAGAAATCAGCAAGCATTAGGTATATAAACATATTTTATGTAGATAGACTATATTAATAATTTATTAAGAACGTTCAAACACGGAACCGAAAAGCACCCTCATAGCGTTTCTTTTTGCATTTTCGCCTTCCTTAGTAAAAACTACAAGTAAATAAGACGAACTAAGTGCGTGTCAGGCCACGTGCAGCTTAAACAAACAATTTTATTATAATTGTATTTGCATACTGATACTTTTTTGTAATGAATAGTGAATTACCATACTTCGAGTCTTATTATTGTCAGTGCTCTCATTTATTCCTTAATATCAGAAATTATGTCACGATTTTCAAATAACAATGTTGAATTTTACTTCGGCGTAGATAAGATAAATCATCGTCGATATCTATTAGACTTTATTATAAAAGTGACACATTTGTGTAGTCAAAGATATAAAATTGATAGGGAACTTGTGATATCTAAGAATATTAAAAAGATATTTTATTCTAAACGAAAAAAACGTACAAATTTCAACGACTACTTGTTCTAGCTGTTGATAATTCGTCGTTACGTGTTCATGCAACAGACAATCAAATATACCTACTTGTTGTTGCGTTATAAAGATTCATAAAACCAGCATATGTTGGTGAATTCCGCCGCGAGATTATTGAACTTGAGGAACTATAGGTTTTTTTTTTAACCCGCACAGATCTTGTAAATAAATGGTGTGCCAAAGTAATCATTTTAAAAAGTAGATTAATGCGTTTTTATCTATTTAATTTTACAAATCTCGCGTATTGTGAAGTCGAAAAGTTGCTACAGCCCGAGATATGAATGTGTTAAACGGGAAGTGTAGTGTTTTATGAGAAAACAGTGACATTGTCATCAATCAGTGTGTTTTAAGTTTAAACAAGGTGAGAAAAACGAGAAGCGGAAAGTAAAGGACCAAGGAAGGAGAAAAACTTGGATTATTAGGTAATTATGTCAACTACGGCCATTGAGATGCTGTGCGTTAGTACTACAGAAGTTAGTACATAGTATCTCAATACTACGATTATCACTACGATTGACTTTAAATTTCAGTATAGTTATTACTATAATACTGCCTTGGTCCCAAGACCAATAACGTTTGTATCTACTTCGATAAGATAAATTGGTTTAGGTTAGGTTAAAGCAATTTTTAATAGAAATAGAATGAAGATAATACCTCACTCAAAAATATTTAATTATATACACAAAACTCAAGTTATTTTTTTTATTCAAACCCAAGCTTATGTACTATTAACCATATCAAATTGCCCGTTGTAGGTAAAAAAACTTATTGCGTACAGGTTAAAGGCTTACTAAGATTTGAAGAACTGGAGTACCTTATATGGAACACTGAGACATGAGAAAAACTATTAGACATATTAAATCGAAAATGTAAAATATTTTGCTGAACAGTGTATACATACCGGATCAGCTAAATAATCATAAGTAGGTATTACATTTCAATGTTTCTTTTGATTTGGGTTGCCTGTTGAATGTAATAACAATTATAACAATATTTCATAATAAAAGTAATGTTAGGATTGGCAAACTAATGTAAATTTGACACCAAGCGCAATGAACAATATCTAACTATGCTAACTCTTGCGCAAGGAATGCGACGAAATATGAACAGAAACGTATTCACCGGATACAAAGAAAACTGAACGGCGACGTTCCTGTTTCCACAAGAACTCGTGATTGTTATATAGTGGTCATTCGATACATTCTCCTTGTTGCAGTTTTCACTGAAGCCGTATTGTTTAAAACAATCAATACAAGTCTGCGTTATTTATGCAAGCTTCAAAATAAATCTAGGAAGTATTTAAGCAATAATGAATATAGATGGTATATTAAACACTGCTCTGGAAAAGAGTAAGCTTAGGCTTTCTCTATCGAGAAGAGAGAACCGTGCTTAGTATTGCGCCATGATCGGATTGAAGCCAGCCAAGCTATTAAGACTATAATACGACTATACTAAATCTATCAGACACATTTTAGAAGTCATCCTACACTGATCGCTATCGTTTGATAGCAAAATTAGGCATAGCACATTTGTTTGGTTTAGAATTTACGATACAGTAATGTTCCATTACTCAGTATGATTTCTAGACCTTTTCCATTTCATTACAAATTCTAAAATAAGGACGAAAATCAAATACAATTATTATTTCATATTACAGCCTCGTAGAACAAGAACAGAATTCAGCTTGACCCGAACAGGATTTGACCTGAACAAACTTACAAACATTGCAAACATTGAAGTTAAACAAAACCTTGCAATAAAACCTAACGGTCAAATACAAAAGATCAAACTAGAGAGCAGTAAATTTTAATTTCACAAAATTCAGGTAAAAGAAAATTCTAAAAATTGGTTGGCTTAACCAATAAAGCAATACAATTTGAAGTAGGTATTACAATAGTTCTAACATGCAGAATAAAACAACGTAACCGCTAAAGTATCGAATAACCAATATAAACCACAGCGAATCTTGCGAAAGAAAAATACGTAAGAGAGATACGTGACCATGACTAGATTTGACGGGATTGGAAATGTTAAAAACTTTTCGACTATGGTGAGAGATGGAAAGTAAATGTGTCGGATCACAGATCGCCGGCTTCGGAATTAAATCACATTCGAACCTGAAAACCACTTTATGGTTATCTTACAGCTCTTGAGAAGTGATAGATCGCGTTTTAGTTTTGAGCAATTTATTAAATAATTATCATGGAGTCACAGATATTTCTGAGTGCATTCAGCGATGTTTTGAAACAATGGAAGAACAGTAATACAACTATCTGATAAATAAAGCGTTTAAAATCTGTAAAACGCGATTTGACGTTGGATTTAAAAGAAAAAAATACCGTTAAGTATAACCTAATTTGACCCTCGTTACAATCTAGCTCGTGGTGTAGCTGTCAGCTGATCATAATAAAGTTAAATGTACATGAAGATATGTCTTGAATAGAGCGCTCCCTGGAGGCAATAGTTCATTTAGAATAGAAGTTCAGAATAACGCATTTAATTTAAAAGAATGTAAATATGTTAAGAAGATTTTTTAGTGGAGCGAGCCCGAGGTATTACAGTCTAGTTTGTTTCAATAGAGTTTAAAAGAGTTCTTCGTTTCAAATTACATTAAAAAAATTGTGTTTCTTCGTAATCAATCAATAATTTTGTAGACTAATATTATAAGGGGAAAGATTTACCATTAATGTTCTATATTTGTAACTTATAAATATAAAAATTACTAGACCGATTTAAAAAATTCTTTCACAATTAGATTAAGAGTTTTTTTTGAAGGACCAGACTTCTTTGATTAACAGAAGTACACCTAACAGAAACACATAGATACTGAAGAGCAAACAGGCACATCTATGAAATGGCGTGGCTCGATCTCGCGGTCGGCTCCCTACGCATTGGAAAATCATTATCCACCCGTGAGCTGCCGGGACGTGACTCTAGTATTCTATCAAAATTCACGCGTCTTACTATTTAAAACATAGAATCGCTTGTCCCAAACTGAAGTACTGACAAACAGCAATTACATATAAATAGAGTCTCGTTGGTAACTTTTGAGTAAGAAACTCTGAAAACCAAGAATTGTTTGTATAAACTGGAATGTATAAAATACTAGAGTTGCAGCTTAATGAGAGGGCGTGTGCATAATGGGAGGGGTAGTCGGTGGCTGGAACTCAAGTCGCAAAGTCAACTGAAACAGCCTCGACAAGCAAACGCTCGAGTGGAAACTTGTCTTGTAGAGGAAAATTCAGTTGTTTCTGAATAGCGGAAATTTTACCACTGAAGTAGACAAACCATCTTTTGAAAGTGCTTTGTTTGCTGTTTGGCATACATATGTATGTGCGTATCTTTTGTAGAACGGCTTAATAGAATGTGATATATTTTACGCTCTAAAGTACGGTATAGGCAAAGAAAAAGGTTTTCTTCTGTCTAGCCATGTCTTACATTTTCGGAACATGAATTGTTTTTGATTAGCGAAGATTGTATCGATTGAGATACTTAGTGTCTTAATATGTTGATATTGTGTATGTTTCCAGCAATACCTATTAAAAGCGTGTATAATATGGAATAGTTCCAATATTGAAGGAATAGAACTAACATTATTAGTCTCTTCTTTATAAAAATATTTCACTCTTTTCCAATTATGGGGGAGGAAATAAGAGGAGTAGAGTAGAGGGCAGGATCGGCAACAGTACTTTAAAACTTTGCGTAACTCCATTTCCCTGTGTGTTTATAAAAAGACTAACCTAACCTAATCAACTTTGGTGCAACCTAATTTAATATTTTTTCCCTTGTTCAGGGCTCTCATGTATAACAGTTATAAACTTGAATATCATACACATTGCTTAAGTGAACCGGATATTAATAGAATACCCCACAATCAATAGAATGGGCAATATCTACACTTTGCCGTTGCCTACATACGAGTACAAAGTAACTTGTAGTAACCTACATAACAAATTGGTTACTCGTACGAGTAAATATAAGTTTTTTATGAGTAGGCACGATAACTTTTCAGCCAGATTGAAACTTTGTGGGGCTTAGTTATAACGTAGTAAAATTGAAAATGTGTTGATAGTTATGCTGCATAATTTCATATACATAGGTATGATACTAGGCTAGGCCCCAACATGTAAGTCTCTTAATAAATACTATTACTCAAGTTGTTTATTGAATAAAGACTTAAGAACTCATGAAAACACCGAAAGAGAAATCTTAATGTTCATATCGTGTTCATCAATCTAATACTTCATTAGTAGTTGTTCCTAGCACGAAAATAATGAATTGACAAGAATTATTTACGTACTTTTATTTTTAGAATTGCCTTTTAGATATGAAATAAATAGTCGAAAGAAAAACATATACGAGTATATATGTACAATAGATACATTGGTGAAAGCGCGCATTGAAATTTATAAATGTATAAATAAATTATTTTCTTCGATAATTAATTTAATAAAATTGTTAAGTAGACAAATCTTTAAATTTTGTAATAATGTAATGTATGTATAGTAAATGTAATATGACTAACCGAGTGACTTCGATATTAACTATTCAACTAACTAATTTTGGTTAGGTTTCGCCTTTTGTTTGTCTTGTAATTTCTGCTCCGACCTTTGAAGAACAAAGCAAACTAAGGCTAGTTAATATGCTATGGTTGCAGTGATAATAATGGACACATTAATATTTTATGACATACTAAATGTTGAATTGCAATTTTTTAGAACATTGCTCCATATTTTTCCCGTTTATAATTGGCTGGAGGCCACAATAAGTCGACCAAGTGCGTCCACAGTCACCTACTTATTTGGTGTGACACAATTTTGTGGGCTATTATTAATTGGTATTATTTTGTTTGGAATAGTAGTAAGTGATATCTAGTATATTGACGTAAGAAAGTGACCTTTGTTCGTGTATATATGTATATTAAAGGTAATATTTTAAGTATACTATAAAAAACCACCAGCGACGCGCAATATAGCGTTTCGTATTTGACATTACCATTCAAATTTTTTTTTTCTAAACTTATTATATTTGCTAAATTTATGAGTTTTTTGTCAGATTTCTAAAATCGTTTATTTAGTATATAAATGAAGGGTACACATGAAAATACCACTTTAAAGTTTAATATTTTGAAAATGGTTCGCTAAATCAAAAAACATTCTTCCCAGATCAATGACTTTAAAAAAACCTATCCTACGATACCCCATAAGAGACGAGAAATAAAAAGACACCCCCGCTTTACCAGTAGATACCCTTAAAAACCTTATCAAGACTTTATTCTACCATTTTATTGGAATGATAAATATGTACATTATATATCTATAACAAAGAGACCAGACGCTTTCTAAGGTCTGTGCGCTAGAGTACGGAGGGACGAACAGACGGATAATGAAGAAAACTATAAGTTACGAATTTTCTCGAATAAGAAACTCTATTAACTCGCCAAGTGGTTATCAGATCATGTGCTATGCAGGGTTCCGTAATTGCCTTAATTAATCGTTAATGTGATTGAGAGGTCAGGTGTACCTAGGTATAATTATCTCTGAAAGATTTCGTTTTTATTTCATGGCTTTTTTATCAGAACCTACCATTCATTTAGCAGAGGATGGCGCTCAGTAATAAAGAAATTATTTGTTAGTTTTCTTGACTGGCCTTTTGGTCTAGTAGTTAGTAAATCTGACTGTTAGGCCGGAGGTCGCTGGTTCGATACCCACCCTAAACAAACGTTTCTGTGACGAACAGGAGTGTTTGTTCTGTGTTTGATGTCGTAAAAATATCTATATAAGTATGTTTTAAAAAATGTATATGAATGTTTATCGAGCAGAGGAGTGTTTGTTCTGTATTTGGTGTCGTAAAAATATCTATATAAGTATGTTTTAAAAATGTATATATATGTATCAGTTTTCTCATCACCATAGTACAAGCTAACGCTTCGTATCAAACATATTTTTCGAGAATTTTTGATTTTATAACTTTTTTTTGCTTTAGTCTCCCATTATCTTATCCTGAAGGTCTTAACTTCAAAAACGCTAACACAAATACTTAATTACTTTTTATCAAGTGCATTTATGCCTAGATACTTGTTTTATAGTTATATCTTTGATATTGAAAAACTTCCAAACAAACTTTTATCTCCTATTAGAAAGTATAACAGGCAGACCGACTGAGTTACCTATTTTATTCTATCGCTATTACTATTTTATTAATGTGAAGTGTGAAATAACTGTGAAGAAATAAGTAGATATTTTTACCGAAAAAGTCATTAGTAAAAAAGGTCATCTAGAATTTATAAATATTTGTATTTAGGACACCAGACAACGATAAAAAATATAAAAAACATTTCTTTGCCTTGCTAATCTTTTAAAGGTTAATAACACAAAACAAGTTTAATTTGATTACGTAACTTATTGATCAGCATTCAAAATATCAGTGTGGTATGATTCACATGATAGATACAGTGCTGACTCAGTCAGAGAATTGTAACGTAAGCCTAAGGCCGCACTACGGTTTTTACCGCCAGCGGGTAAACCGCTATACCGCAAAACTGCTCGAAATGTACATGGTTGAAAACCGCAAACTGCTCGTGAATTGATAATTAGTTGATAAGGAATAGAACAAAAACAAAGAAAATAGTGTCCAGTAATCTTCAATAGTCAACGCATAATGTGTCAAATAAGATAAACGGGACAATATATGCGATGTATTACAAATTTAATAACGATGAATTTCCCTGTGATACTATCAACAATAAGTTGAATCAACGATGACATAACCTACTAGACGTCAAAAAATCAAAGTTTAAGAGGCGGAAGAGTACCGTGATAGGTCGATTCAAAATAGTGTAATATCATAAATCATAACTACTGATTGATACGTCGTGGTTAAATCGTAAAATTTATCATTTTATGATATGGGTTACCATTTCATAAAATGGTTTTATTTAATAAATAAAATTCAGCATACCGTTAATAATTGTTTATAATTCGGCGTGTCTGTGATATAAAAGCTGTACTTACTTAGTATATTCACTTATATAATAACTATGTATGTTGGTTGTATCGAGACAAATTATAATTTATCTTTTGGAGTTTTAGTCTCCATAGAATTAAAAACGTCTACAATTCTACGCCACCACAGATACATCTTAGTATCTAATACATTTATGTATAACATAAAATTTAGCATGAATTTTACTCGCATGCCATTCGTAACAGCTCAAAATTGCTCACAGGAAAAACTTAATAGTGGCAACGTTTGTTTAAATTTTCATGAGTTAGGAAGTCCCGGTTAAAAACTATGATTAAACGGTGATTAAACTACAGTGTGAGCTTAACCTAACGTATTATCTGTATTTTTAACACACTTTTATTTTAAGTTCACTTCTAACTGTTCCTATTCGATTGCAGTGTAAATGTTTTCAAGTCAAGAGTGAAGGCTTCTACTAAATTGGTGCGCTTTATCACCCAAGACTTCATTACCACTTACCATCAGGTGGGATCGTAGTGAAGCGCTAACTTATCTAAGAAAAAAAACTATTTAAGGTAATCTTCCAACTTAGTCAAAATATTTTATTTCATCATAGGAACAAAGAGCTCACTTAATGATAGTCAGGAGATTACACAATATTCATACATTCTCATTATTTACCTCACTTCTTATGGTAATAGCACAGGTGTCCAAATCCGATGACGATATAAAATTTTAATATCATGAAAGTGATATGAAGTGTTTGATTATTATTATTCAGTAAATTCTTCACTATGGACCTCCGATTAGGAATCAAAGTGACCTAAAAAGCGGAATGCAACAGTTATATTTCTGACATAAAAATCAGAAGTTTTTACTTAACAGCAATGAAGGCAAATAGGCAACTTTCGCACGAATATAATATTTATAACGATTATTTTTCGCACCCGAGAAGTAAATTTAACTTCTCTAAAAAATTTAGACTATTTGTTCACTTTTCCATTATAAACATACTATCTTAATAATTAAAAAGATAAGTAGATACTTTCTCTCTGCGTTATCTGATGCTTCACCGGTAATGTTTAATATGACTTTTTAAAACATTCTTAGTATTAAAAATAATAGTGATTGTGATCGATTACTCATGATTTCGCTTTAAGATAAATGCGTTTTTATTTTGGAAAATAATGAAGAAAATAAAGAGCAGTGTCATCTTTTCTTCTTAGTGCAATGTTTGACCTACAAAATGTAGAGTAATTACACAAAGACGAGTACATATTTTGTTTAGAAATTATTGTTAGGTACATAAAGTATTTCATGAGCTGCTGTACCTTACTGCACATTAAAGTCAAATTAATTATTACTTGTTACATGATGATGGAAGTCAATATAAAATATAGTCATTAAAAGTAGTTGAAGCTGAATTAAAGTTGATTTCAAAGCTACATCTAAACAGGTATAAAAAACAATCCAAAACACGTTGACGGTGGGAGCCATATCGTCCGTTCTCCTTTATGTTAGAACGGAAAATTTAGCGCAAGTGAAAGTTAAAATACTGAACGATTGTAAAGTCACTACTTTCATTAGCATTTACAACGATATCAATGTCAAGGCGGCATCTGGCGGAGAGTCTGGCAAAGGGCCAACGCAGGTGCATCTTCACCATGACTCTACAAGTATGGGACATTAAAAAATAATAATATTGCAGATTTATTGAAATCTCTTTCACTATTAATACTGGAGTTAATTTACCTTAAAATATTGAGTTGGTTGTATCATAAAAGTAATATTACTAGAGAGCTCCTTTTGGTCTATTTTAAAAGAAAACGGTTGCACCGCGGAGGGTAGAACAGCCTTGGAAAAAGTACATGTTTTACATGGTATAATGCATTACATCCAGAAAAAAATCTAGGTTGCCCTACCTTCACCCATAGGTGAACCTTAACATAAGCTGTGTACGCCCACGTAATAAAATATACAAACAAAAGAGACTGCTAAACTCTGAATACAAATTAATTTGTCAGAATTGTTCACATATGCAGTGGAAGGAACGATAATCACGGTGTTTGATGGTAGTTATAGCCACTGTGGAATTATAGCGAGCAATGGGCGAAACTAGAATTGTTTTATACACTGTATAATTAAATTGTAGTATTGTACGACAGCAGGAATTATAAATCGGATATGTGGTTGTCGTGCGCAATAAGTCTTTAATCAAAGTGTATGGTTTGGGCACTACCGCTAACCATAACCATAACCGTTAACCAATCCGCACTGGATCACCGTGGTAAAGTATGCTTCATGGCCTAGATCTCTTCAGTAAGAGGAGAAACCCCTGTTCAGTGGTCCGTGTTGGACCGTGGTGGTGGAGTATACTTTAGGCCTCCTCAGTAAGAGGACAGATTCGTTGTCACTTGTCACAACGCGGTTTGCGTGTGATGAGTGTGGCGGTGTATGCTCTAGGAGCCTAAGTAAGAGAGAACCGTGCTCAGTAGTGGGCTATTACGGGTTGAAGGAATCATAATAAACACATGAAATGCTGTAGTTTGACGACAATATTATGTTGAATTCCTGACCTACAACAATATTAAAGTTACATCATAGCTATAGCGTCATAATATGAATGTAGGAATGAAACGATATGATCGCGACAAAAGAATCTGTAAGGATTCATAGAATCTCATCGTTTTTGCGTCATGGAATTTCTGTCTGCAATACATACATACCTATCAGTGCAGTTGTGCATGGCAGTCGTGACGAATTGGAAAAGACGGAATCCTTATAACTTCAGTTTATTATCTATGTAGGTTCGTTTCGATCTTGCTTTATTTAAATTTTATATTCTGTGGAACTATTCTAGGACGACGCTGTCAGGCTGCATTGTCATTGCCACGCGGACCATAAAGAGGCGTACAAAAATTGAAATTGAAATCCATATCTCGTTTTCGCTATGAAAAAGTGAATCAAATATGAAAACTTGTGAAAGAGGGTAGCGGATGGATACTTATTATTTACTGCAGTATTGTTGCATACCTACAAATAAGTTCAGTGGATTCACCTTCCTGTTCTACAGTTACTCGTCAAAATAAACCCTTAATTCGGTGTAGGGAAGTATTCTACATGTTTTAATTCCGCATTGGTCTACCGTATAATCTAGGCCTGCTCAGTTGTGAGGAGACTCGTACGCAGTGGGTTTTAATGATTTCAAACCATCTATTAAACAGATATTCCTTTTCTAGGTATAATGCCATATCAGCCCTATTTAATTGATTTATCTTATCATATTCAAGACGACATTAGATATTTTAGGGTCATGACTTAGGGTAACTAGATACTAATTGTTTATGATTAGATTAGTCCTTATACTAAGTTGTAATTAATTACTTACTTGTATGCATGATTTTAATTAAGTATACATTTCTTAGTAACAGAGTTTGATAATTAACTAACTTAGAGGTACCTCTATGAATTACGTGGTTAATTAATTGAAGATAAATATTAAGTATTAAATGTTAAATAATGATTCACTTATTTATTTTATGAAAGAGGTCAAAATAAGAGAATTATGGCCACGATAGATTTACGACTGAAAAATTGAGAGAGTTCAGTTCTATTGTAGTTTTAAATCCCAATTAAAGAATTCGTTTCGAAAGAATTGCAATTTAGCCGAGGAAATGGAGCATCGTGGATAGTTCGCATTTTTATCTTCTTTATCTAAATTATAATAATATTGTTGCTGATCGATTACTGTAAATAGAAGATATTTAAGAGACTATTATTGAGAGGGGTCTATTTAGTAAATAGATTCGATAACCATTGTTTGTTTTTTGTTGACTGTTTGTCACCGCTATTTTCTCAAATGGCTTAATCGATTGGAATGTGGTTTCAAACATATACCAATTTAGTTTTATTTAAATCGATTTATAAATCAAATATGCAGACATGTACCTTTGTCAGTTTACAGAATCCTTTTAAGGCGCTTAGCTGTAGCGAAGCGAATCGAGGGCACTATCTTTTTAATAAAATCCTCAAAGACTGATCGACAGACAATTCATAGCCTGAACTAATATAGATTTAGAGACATGAAATTGCACAGGAGTTCGTTCTTACTAAAATATAGCAAAATGTTTTTTACTTATGTTTTTAATTTTGGCGGGTTCTGAGAGTTAAAACAGAATGCGGTTATTTACAAACAGTTGGGGGCCCTTGAATTTATATTGTATATACTATATACATATATACACATGATATATATATATATATATGTACATATATATATATGGATGTAGAAGCCAAAGTGGGAGATAAATATATACTAGAGGCCGTTAATAAAATACTCCAGTAATTTCCGCTTTAGTTGGGCAGTTGATAAAAATAATATAATATTAAAAATTTGCTCCGTAGCGTAAAGATTAAACTGGCAACAGGTTCCAGCCAACTTCATTTTAATATTAATGACGTTTGTTTTTGAGATATAGCATATTTTTCAGGACTTCTTGCTTTGCATTTTCTACAATGCAACTACTCAACTACATAGATAGTCAACTAAGTAGTTTAGTAATTCAAATGTTAAATGTAGTTTTTCAATCAAATTTTTAACAAGTATTAACTTTTTATATGATACCGTTAATTTTGAATGAGTGACTAGAACTAGCCTAAGCGTACAATAGTTAAAAATAGTTAAATAACCCCTGCTTTTGATTCCACTTTTCCTTGATAAAAAGGACTGGGAATTATTGTACAAAAAGTTGTATAACTTTTAGAATGTACATTGACGTACATTACAACGCAGACATCCAAATATTCCGGTTCAATGACGCGATTTAATGTAGACCCCGTGTTACAGTTACGTAAGGCTACAGACGAGGTGACCATAAGTCACGTTTTGAATGGGAACGTCCCTTTTTCCGAACATCTGACCCCTTGTCTCCTAACCAAGATCCGAGACTCCGAATTGTCCCAATATCAGAAATCGCGAAATTTTCCGAAGATAGATTATTTTTTAATTTATTTTGGCTTTAACTGCATTATTTTAGCGCAAAACTGGCGTATAACTTTTGTAATGTACACAGTAGCATCTGCCCGTAATGCCTACGGGATGAAAGTCTTGAATTATTTTCATGTGAAATTTCATCGAAGTTTACAAATAAGGGGTACTAGACAGACAGGCAGACTTACGCTTTTATAATATTTGTATGAATATATTGACCCGTTTTAAGTTAAGGAAAGTGGTTAGTTTAGCCACAGATATTATCTAAGGTGTTACGTGCCAGGCGTTCTATAACAAAGCGTCTCAGACGAGACGCCTGCCGCGCTTACTGCGTCTTCGAATGCAAAGCCAAAGGTATTAAATACGAGTATATAACGACATTGGCATAGAACTCGGGCACTGCAAATCTGATTAGCTAAGGCAGTGCTTCGCAACCTTTAAGTGATGAGAGACCATTTAATAAAATTTCTGTCTACGCGTGGAACACGACCTGTTTGGAAGTAAATAATTTAGAGAATAAGTAAAATTGAAAATCAATAAATTTCTGTTTTTTTAATATTTGACGGATGCCTCCGCGGACCACTTCGGTGCTTCCCGGGACCCCCAGTTGTTCGCACACCATCGGTTGAGAATCACTGAGCTAAGGTAATCGGCAACCGTGCCTCCGTGCAGTTCTAATACATTTATGATCTCGACAAGAGCCGAGCTTGTACTTTGGGCCAGTGGCCCAATTATATAACCAGATTTACTTAAAAAAAAATAATAAGTTGATGAAATTAAATGTGTATATTGGGTTTTGTACTAAATACCTACCTATTTATATCACATAGCAGTGTTAACCGCTCACGAACGAGAATAATATAGTACATATTTTCCATTTACTTAAAACATCAAAATCTTTTTCAAATTACATAGTAAACCTTGTTACTAATCTTGATAGTAAGAAGGTATGTAGCGTTTGATAAATCAAAATATTAATGAAATGAGTTTAATTATTCAAATTGATTTGTATGCAACTGAAAAGGAAATGTCATAAACAAATTTATTCTAGGAGAATCAGTATACCTCTAGATTTTAATGTGCATGTGGAATGTATGTTTACGTGTGTTTTACGATTAGTTTCATTGCTGTAGTTGCTGTATGTACAGGCAATTGTTATTAATTAACTAGCGATTACGATCAGTAGTCTCGAACTCACGAAGTCTCGTTAGGTTCATCGTAGGAGACTGACCTTTTCCTGACGAAGAAATGCTATTATATTGTCATTCCCACACGAGCTTTATAACCCTGTATCGCCTCTTACGGGTTGCTAATTCTTAGAACAATTCCGTAAGTCACTGGGCCGTTAAAATATTATATAACGTATTTTTTCGAGGTTTCTTTAACGTTCCTCTGTTACATACCTACCATAACGTTTTCCTCTTCTACGAAAAGCATTACGTAATACAAAACACACCATTTTTGGCTAAATGTGTTGCGGAAAGTCGCCAAAATTCGCATCTCCAGTAATAAAGTTAAAATTTTAATTTTATCTAACTAAAAACAAAATGAACAATTTACGTAAGGATATTCCAGCACCCTTCCCTCCTTGTAATGCATTGTAACCTTACAAGAGCCCACTTCTAGCCAAATTGTGTTACGTAATATTCGAACTATCCTTTATGAGTTTAGCTCCAGAATTTATAACCTTGATATCAAAATAAAAACCTTGGGTTGATATCAATGCGTGAATTTTTAGGCGGTCTTCCTATGAATGAACCGTTATAGTCGTCGTTAAAGCAATAGTTATATTTAGACTACCGCCCACTGGTATCGCTGTGCGAAGTTTGGACGGGGCGCCAAAATTTTTCGTACAACAAATCAGATTTCTATTTTTTAAATCCGTTCTTAATGATTTTAAAGCACCAAATCAGTTTAAAACTTGTAAAATACTTCTACATATCTTTTATCAAAGCATTCCCTAGAGCTGTGTGCATTAAAAATTTTTCACTAACATTCATAGACAATCTATAGCTTCAGAGAACTCAGATCACGTCGTAATATCTATTATTCTTTCATTTTATACTTCACCTCTTTCTTCTAAAGTAATCTAGCTAGCTGAATTCTACTCTCTAAATTCTCAAATATCGACGTAATCATTTATTGGTCAATAACGCGTATACAATAGTCTCCTTCGTTTTAAGTCGACTTTATCACAGCATCAATTATTATGGCTTTGTTTTGCCTCAACGTTTTGGCAGGATATATAAATAAAAATAACAATTTTCTTTGTAATTAACTGTACATTTCTATACTCGGTGCAAATACGATCTGGAATTTTTACGATACAACTGGCCGATTTTCTGTGGTAAACATTACAGAACGATTTTGCACCGAGCATAGTTATATGCCCAATGGCTGTTTGTTTCAACTCGTTCATTTCTAATCATTTGGTGCCGATCGTGACGTAACGGGATCGCCACGTCGCATAGCATCGTCAAGTTATATTGTTCTTGGAAAAATACAAGCTTCAAAGAGTTAGAAACATAGTTATGTACACTAGCTTAATGATTGAACTAGGGGGAATGGACATAAAATATCATTGGGTTAATTCATAAAATTGGCCTTATACCCAATTTTCTACGTGGTGTTGCCTACTTACGTGCATACATTTATCTCAACTACATTTCTTCCGGAGCCGATAAAGGAATATGTAACTATAAATATTTTTAAGCATAATAGTATTTCTGGATATGATATAGTAATTTAAAAATATACATGGTTTTAGAAATTTTAAATTAGAGAAAAAAGCAGGAAAAAAATGATGCCAAGAAATATTTTAAGTAGCTAAATGAGTATTAAAACAATGAAAATTATACACACTTGATTTACAGTTTAGTAGGTTGACGTCTGTTAGGTGGACAGATGATTAATTGATAAAATCTCTACATCAGTGCTCTATCGCGTACCATTTCAGTGAACAAACAACAACAAACATTAATTTTACTTATATATATATATATATATATATATTATATATACATAATTATAATTATTTTGTACGAAGTTCTTCAGGTCAGTGGATTTATAATGTACATACCTGACTATAAATACTTAAGGTAAATAAATTAGCGTTACACCTTACTTAATTGTACGCATAATCGTACACAAAAACTTATCTATTGATGTGTATACCGAATTCTTTGGACATTTTTAAATTACATAATTGACTTAACCTTCCTAGAGGCAAGATGTGGAACAATCTTAATGGCGAGATCGATGGCGCATATCCGTTGCATACCATCATTATTAAAACATCATGACTTGCTATTTGAATCGTGAAGAGCTCTGTTATGAATCATTATTTTTCTTATTAGACATGAATTTTGCGCTTGATAACGAAATAATAACCTAATCAAAAGCTCCTATAGATAAAGATTTTTTTTCAATCGTGGATGACCCATAGATTGCTACGTCTACAGCGTCGTGTACTGGAATGATTACATATGTAGGTACATTGTGTGTATGGAACATGTTTATGTGAATACTTTATTGGTTGAGAGGAGTGCTTGTACATATTTTGGAAACGGGGTCAGGATTATGCGCATACCGCTCCAAAATTGATTCCTCGCGTAGGCGGGTGCACAAATGCTCCTGGGCAATTAGGAACAACCACAACTCCGCGCCGGCACCCATCATAGTTCCAATTGTAGGTAATTGTAAAACTATAGACATAGTTGACACTGTATGGAATAGAAATACATTAATAGGTCACATCAACTCTCGACACAAATCGTAACTACTCGACGTCGCGGTCGCAGCGATAATAAAATACAACCTCGCATTTTTTGTTACAAGCGCCAATTCAGAATAAAGATCAAATGATGTCATGCAAAAACTCTGTACATTTAATTAACTTATATTTCAGATAAATTCGCATTAATATGGACATACATCATCCTATACATACAAGTACATAGATTATATACTTTGAGAACGTTCTAATTATACGTTCTCATTCTTAGATAATACAAATATAGTCATTAAACTCGGTAGTGCCCATTAATTAGCGTGTTTTTGTTATTTCCAGTACCCCAAATCTTTTCAACTCTTGAGAAATATGTGCGTCAGACTGAATCGTGTTGGCCCTAAAAACAAAATATCGCATTTTGCGTGATGAGGCCATTAGTAGGACTAGCAGTAAATATTAGAAGAAAATATTGTTAGGAACTGTAAATCAAGTCTTATATACATTCATTTTGGCATGTGAACCAGAGCCAGATAATTCATTGATACAATTTTATATGCGTGGCACATAATAATAGAAATCCTGAAAAAATCTGAAAGCTTGCGGAAAAACTTTAACCTATTAATGGCTCCCTTCTGATCACTGGTCTCTCCCAGTAACTGAGGAGATCTTATTACGCCACGCTGATCCAATGCGGGTTGATGAAGTAGTTAGTTTCCAACCCAAGTGTCGTAGTTCTTATGCAACTTATAGGCCTCCGACATGGCTTAAATACTGCTACCTAACGATTGCTATATAAATAAATAAATATCTCAGGACAACTCACACACGGCCAACTGATCCCAA
>DWJZ01000923.1:0-26835 GCA_018249125.1 Asbolis capucinus | reverse complement strand
GGTTTTGCGTGCTCTCTGAAGCACGAACTCTCATGAAATTTTGACCACTAGCCATAACCTATCCTCCTCCTGCGCCCGCTGTTGCTTCACTTTCTCGATCGCTTGTAATCCAAAGAAGCCGCCGGGCTACGGACACTTCGGGAAAAATCTAGTACTAAATAATGTAGGTTAATATTCTAATCTTAAGTTTCAGTTCTTTCTTATTCGACAACAAATTGGTCATGTGTTTGGAATTTCTGATAAGTGTGGGCGTCGGTGACCACTTACAAAGTTTGCTCATTTGTCGGCTATTTCCATATAACTCATAAAAAATCTTTGACAAACCTTTAGACATCGCTCTTGAGCTTCTTGATTTGATTTTCGTAAGTTAATGACTAGATTTACGACAGTTTTTTCTTCAACTGAAATTTTATCGTAAAACAATAATGAATATACACGTAACGTATATGAAATTTGTTTTGCGTTCTTGTGTATAACCTTCATTTTAGCATAACACCAGACATAGAAATAAAAAATTCACGTTTTGAGTTACGACATTGTTCTTGTTACGTCACTGCTTTCATCACATAAAAATACCTTGTGCCAGTCACATCCAGAATATATTAATCTTGGTTTATAAAGCATACCCGTTCAATCTTCACTGAAGTGTAGAGAAATACGACCGAACCACAATATATTCGGCCTAAAAAAAACAGGTAAATTACGCGGGAAACCTACATAGGTATTATGTACGTGATGTTACAGTAGCAGAAAATTCGATTTTTAGCTGCCTGTTGTACTGTAAACGGAAAACGAGTAACTTTGTAGGAGAAAGTCTTATCCTATATCGGGGATGGCGAACCTACGGCACGTGACACAATATTTTGTTAGCACAAAGTTAGCAATTACAAGAAAACATGCATTAAAAAAATTTGAAGTAAATATTAGGCATAGTACGGTGTAATACAAATTCAAAATTATTGAGTGGCATGTCTGTATCTTATTAGATTTTTTTTTTACAAAAAAAGCAACATTGATACGTAAAGGTTTGCCATCCCTGTCTTATATAATAATCATAATAATAACTATTAATTTTCTTCCGTAATTCAGAAAATGTTACATGGATTCGTAGCTATATTTATCTACGTTTGACAATCACAAAAAGAATGGGAGACTTCCAAACTATCACCAGGCTTCCAACCCACAGAACTAAATAACTAAATTATGGTAAAGCTAAAATATATAATCATCTACATAAATAGTTATTATATATAACTTAAGTAGGACGATTATTTTAAAAATTAATACCAAAATTCTAAAAAATATGTTTAAATAACAAGATTGTGTGAATTAACTTACAGAGGAATATAAAATTAATATTAATTAAATAAAGTTTTTTTTTAATAAATTTCATTTATACCAGGAAGTAAAACTTCCGAAAATTGTTGACCTCTGCGTCTTCACGACGTATCTGAGTCGTCAGTTAAACCTTGAATTTAGATTACAGAAATCAATTAACATATATTATAATAACAATCCTTTATACATTAAAATTTAAAACGAAGATAGAAAAAAAATCTCGCATACCGCTCACCGTTGGAAGTATGAAATGGATAAGACGCCAAGCTATTCGTAAATCAATAAATTATATCACTGGGAATAAATCAGTTAACATTCCAGTCTATGAATCAATTCGGGAGTTCGTTAAAAGCGAAATAACTATTCGATAAATTCATCCAATTACTTAGATTGTGTGTAGGAGGCAAAATGACTGGAGGTCTGGAGGCTTATTAGTTTGTGGCTGTTATTTACTGCAAGCAACGTTTCTTATTTGTCTACTTGGCTGTACTGTTTCGTATGGACCTTGGACTTTTCTTTTAGTTACTGTCCACTGTTGGGTTGAATATCAGGGTCATGAAGCACGTCGACCATGAAATGTCTTATACCGTTTCCGCTATCTTTCTTTCACCAAAAGTTTTAGTCATCTTTCATACAATTCTTCTGCTGTCAAGGATCCTAATGCGGTATGTACTCGTAGTTGATGTACCTGGAAATGAATTTTGGGACTACTTTCATACATATGCTTTCTTTCTCGGCTCCCTCTGTTTCTTTCTCTTATCAAATGTTGTCCAATTAGTTCCATCGCTTCCCTAGTCAGCATCGCATCGATATCACTTGTGCTAATGTCTGGCCGATGGTGTTTGTTGACCCGTTTGACCACATGCCTTTTTAGCACTCATAAGTATTAAAATGTTTGCTGGAAATGTTCTTCCCAAATTACAATTATCCTTGTATCATTTGTTTGAGGCACAACGCGTAACGTTGAATTTCTAGAGTTTTGGCAAAGTGTATTGGTGTGTATTAAATTAGTCCAACACTCCTAAGTTGTTCGAGGAACAGACGGTGCGCCATAAAAAGAGAGATTTATGCAACCAAAAGCATTCGAAAGATCGCTTTAGTACTAGAGTTAATAGAGTCGAGAAATTCTCGGTGTGGGCTCCTGGCGACAGATCCATCAAGTTGTCGACAGGCCATTTGTTGCTCGTGTTCACGCTTGACAAATCGCACGACTTGCCCACATTTACTGGATTTATGTACCAACTCAATTGTTACATTACCAACATCTAATTCTTCTTAATATTGTGGCAGAGCTTTATCTTCAGTCATTAAGTGGTAAAACTAGTCGGGTTTGTTTCATTGCCTAATTCTAAGTACATTCGCGTGGTACAGTAATAAAATTTTATTGGTTTCTCCGTGTAGACTGGTAACTTTCTGAACTGTCTTTTGGAAAAAAATGCTGTTTGGCTGTTTGGGTTTTTGATTAATAACGCCTTAATTATTTCTTTTTTACATATCGAGGATGCAACAGAATAAGGGCCTAACTCTTTAGAGTAACGTTTTAAAGCGCCCGTCGTCGATATGGTCTGTAAGCGTTTGAGTACTATCCCTACTATCCTACATAGAGTACGAGCTTCCACCCGTGACTTCGCCCGCATGGAATAGTTACTTTGGGCTAACGCTAACTTTAATCCGCGACTTCGTCTCTGTCTCACATGATACATGATTTTTGCGAAACGTTAACCGTTTACGTAGTGCACGCAGCGGAAGCAATTGGAAAAAAATCCTCCGATTTTGAAACATTCTTCATTGGTGCTCCGCTCTTATTGGTCTTAGCGTGATCATATATAGCCTATAGCCTTCCTCGATAAATGGGCCATCTAACACTGAAAGAAATTTTCAAATCGGACCAGTAGTTCCTGATATTAGCGCCTTTAAGCAAACAAACAAACAAACTCTTCAGCTTTATAATATTAATATAGATTTAGAAAGAGCAACATCTGCAAACAGGACTCAAAGGGTTGTGTAACGGAACATCGGGAGTCTTTACTATGTTTCAATGGCTTTAACCTATCGATGGTGCACTATTGAGCAAATGACTTTAACCTACCGATGGTGCACTATTGAGCAAGGGTCTCTGCTCAAACTGAGGAGGTCTAGGTCATACTTCACCACGCTGCTTCAATGCGGATTGGTGAAGGGGTTAGGGCCAACACAGGTGTCGGAAGTTTTTGGACCGCCTGAAGACCTCCGACATGGCTTAGCGATTGTTATCTAACAACTGCAACCGAGACTGATGGCTTTACGTGCCCTCCGAAGCACGGAAGCGTTTGTGAAGTCTTTGCCAATAGCGGTCACCCATCCTCCTACCGACCGCGCCTGTGGTTGCTTAACTTTTTCGATTACAATCGAATTAAATGTACCTATATGAATAAATATACACGGTATGTTTTTCTGTTACTTTAAAGATTTATTACATTCGAATGTATACAATCGTTCGTGGTTTCACCCGCGTGGTATGCTGGTAAAAATGTTATAAAGATTATGAGCTATGTCTATGCCAAATTTCATTTAGATCCGTTTAGAAGTTATTGTGTAAAAGAGGAACATCCATCCGTCCTAAGAAACTTTTGAATTTATAATATTAGTAGAATGAATACCACAGTAAAACCATTAACACACCTTATTCTACTAATATTATAACTGAAAAAATTATGAGGAATGATGTATGTAATTTTTTCATGAAGAAACTACTGAACCGATCTGGATAAAATTAGGCATAGAGATATGTTGTAGTCTAGAGTAACATATAGGCTACTTTTTATCAACGTACCAAGCGGGCAAAACCGCGGGCAGACACTAGTTAGCTATTTAAAACAGGCGTTGTAACCTTTTCGCAACGTAAATGCCCACACAAGGTAAATACAAAATCTATTGCGACCCAACAGAATAGATATGAATCTAAATGGGATGATGAACAGAATCAAAACACGCACACGTGTAGTACGAACTCATGCGTATTTATTATAACAGATCAATCTTCACGTCCCTCGTAGATGCATACAAAATCTAAGACGTAATAACACCCAACAAAAAACTACAAACCTGTGTATTATTGCATCTCTTAGAGCGACTTTAACAACATGAAATTCAGATTTTCGACAAAAAAGAAAAGGACGTGAGTCGAAGTTGCTTATAGAGTAAATTAAACTTTATGGTATGGATTTAAGGTTTGTTTTTGAGTGTCTGTAGCTCGATCTTGTAACGTTGCTAGATTGATGTTAAAAAATCCAAATGCGACACCGTGGTATTCATGAAGCTTAGTTTGAAAGTCGGATCTGTCGATGGATCTAAAATTTTCCATAGCAAAAGAGGGCACTGCATAAGTAATGATAAAAAGACGATGATAAGTTGACGACTGTAAGACTAATATGGACGGTTTATATTTGTTACTCGTGCTGCGATCACTGACGGATTTTATCAACTTTCATCGTTCGACCTATTTTGTAGAATACATACATACATATATATGTACATATTTTTAATCGAATTTCTACTGTTGACAGAAGTAAAACTTCCGTCTACTATTCTTTTTTTTTGAGCTCGATTGTACTGCCATCTAGTTTAAAATTATAGAAATAAATCAAATAAACGCTCTTTAACTAAATCAGTTACGTATTTTCCAATTGTTTTGTGAATGAAGTAAAGAGAGAAGAATTGAAGATACCGCTGATAACTAAGTAAATTAGTAAATCTATCCAATATTCAAAACATTACGTAAAATCGCATGTTATTACTAAATCTATGATTTATTTATTGCTTGTCACGGAATTGGTGATGTGATTTTCTTATATATTATTTTAAAACAAACATTGTAGTGGAAATGCATTTTTCTGTATTTTTGGACATTATTAATTAAACAGATGCCATCTTCTCAATCGACTAAAATGACGATAGATGGCGCTGCAAAGTATTAACAGAGAAATCGTAGTGTACCAAATGTAATATTAAAATTTTTAAACCTAACATAAAAAGATAAAATAATGTCACGATGATTAATGAAACTCGTAATCCTATATGTAATAAATGAAGAAAAACACCACCAAACTGTAAAAGTAGCAAGCTAAGTAAATACACACGAATACTTATACATATATTTTAATGAAAACTAACACTGGTCTCATTTAAACGGTATTATACATACAACCTCGACAAGATTTTTCATGCCAAATTACGTTTTTGTGGATCGATATTCTGATATAAGAGTAAGATAAAGTCTGTTTGCTACTGAAGGTCTTTGTAGGGTTAAATATATTGCAGAGATTTTGAATGGAAATACGAATTTTGTCATCGACTTTTCCGCGGGTACATTTAATGGTATGCGTTTTAGGTACCTGTTTCATTAACATACCGCTAGCTATATTATTTACGTAGATGTTACGAAGGTTGATGTTCTGAAGGCTGTCTGGAAGAGATCATTGTTTAGCAATAAGACATACTTATGTGTGATTTTTCTATATGTGTCTTGAAAATATAAAACTATGAATTTTAAAATGCTGTTTGAGTAACAGCTGACCCAAGTATTTAGCAATGATTATTCATATATTCCTTTGAAACTTCAGTACTAATTTAATTTCTTTGACGAGGCACATTAAAGTGTAATTTTTTTTGTTATTGTACTGGAATATTTTATTTTATATGATTCAGTGAGATTACATTCAAGCGAAACTTGAACAATTACAATGAGTATAAGTATTATTGGGCATTTCTAATTTTGTTATAGTTTGCGTTTTTTCCTAAATCCTCAACGATTGAAAATATTTTGTAACCAATATTTTCATTAACGAAATTTAGAAAAGAATTTTTAATATCTTCAATTTTGCTTAAAGTTTTGATACATTAAATATTAATGTCCTTAAATTGTATTCATATCTATACATATATTTATTTTTTGGCACTATAGGTCTGTATACTTAAAATCTTGTGTAATAATATGTATATTATTTAATGACTGTTTGTGTTCAAAATAAAAAAATATATACCTATGATATTTTACTCTTCATCATTTGGTTCTTAATTTATTATATTTTTTTGTCTTTATTGCTATCATTTTATGTTCATATCTTTTCTCTGTGTTATATCTACTTATTTACTTTCTGTCTCTCTTACCGCGTTCAATCGTCTCTGCACAACTCTAAGGTTGAGTACTTTTGTACCATTTGTTTGTTTGTATGAATAAAGAAGAATGAAAATATTCGTAGTGGTCATATCTAAAAATAATAACAATATAATGACATTACTTTTATGAACGTCGTTTATCGCTTGTCGTTCATCTTCCAAACGTATAACCGATCAGAACATCACTCGACACCTATGTGAAATTCGTGTGATTTACGAAATCTGCAGAGGATCCATAATTTATGCATCCGAATTCCCAATCGAGAGCTTCGGATAGATAACATTCCTGTTAAATTATCCGTGAAAAGCGTTGAAATTTCCACTCACGAATTGTATTTTTTCATGGTTTTTATGATTTAGTAGAAAAAATATATTTAAATGGACAGCGTAAGAACCATTTCTGGGAACAGAGATATTATTTATAGACTCTTTTTATTGCTTAAGTTCATACATTGCTGTGGTTGCGGTTATTCCTTCAGTTGGAAAAAGTTGTGGGGATTTTATTGCCCGGTGTGAGATAGGATACGTTATTGCACCAACTTTCAGAGGTGGAATTAAAATAGATTTTTTTGTAACTGTCTCAACTTTGATATGACCGTGGTCGTACTTTTTATTGCTCTCTATTTTTAGCTCAGTTCTAGGCACCGCATACCAAAGTACGCTAGTATTCTGCGTAGTTTTACTACGCTTACAATGTTGTCCAATCACCCACTTATGATAGCGCGTAATATATTCTAACTGAGACTACTGTAAAAAAGATAAATATTCAATACCTATAACGTACGACTGAATATAACATTTAATCGAACTTCAATATAATGTTTAGTTATAAGTAGTTTTTAAATCTTTCTACCGCCATCTAGTGTAAAATATTATAATTAAATTCAATTAACAATTGACTTTAGTTGCCCAATCGTTTGCGTTAAGAAAAGTGCATTTTTATACGTCTTCCTTCGTAGTAAATAAAGTAACTCTACAACATACAATTCTAGATTAAATTTAACATTTAATACCTATATTAGAGACATTTTTTCAGCTCCCTTCCCCTTCCCTGTTGATTTCTTTAATCTGTGAATAAATAAGTTGATTTTTAATTTTTTTTTGTTGTAATCTTGTAGTACAAAATCCCTAGTTATATCCTATGTATGTATGTTACTGAAGTGTTCTATATGTATGTTAAGATATCTTCTTATATATACATATAATATCAGTATAATTGCAGATTTAAAACAGAAATTCCAATAAACTGCATCAATGTCACCACAAACGAAATGTTGAACGACAATTTCTCTTACAGAACTCGATCCGGCATAACCTGTCTCTCCACAACCGGTTTATGCGCGTCCAGAACGAGGGTACTGGCAAGTCATCGTGGTGGATGATCAACCCGGACGCCAAGCCTGGCAAATCGGTGAGGCGGCGCGCGCTTTCAATGGAGACTTCGAAGTGCGAGAAGAGAAGAGGAAGGGTAAAGAAAAAGGTACTAGTACTAGTACCTTATTTATTTTTAAGTTATATATACACATGTATGGGTTGCAGTGAAAGTCTAGTGGTATGAAAATCCGCTCGAATGGGAGATCCTGGGTTCAAATACGCGCACCTCTAATTTTCCAATGTCCTTATTAGAAGTTGTTCAAGTGCTTCGGTAAGGGAGGACATCGTGAGGAAATCTGCACTCCCCAGAGTTCTACATAAAGTTATCAAAAGTGTGTGAATACCACCAATTCGCACTTGGCCAAAACGGTACGAGTAGACTATTTCTTAAACCCGTAACATTGTGAGTAGATATTCAAGCCAAGTGGGATAATTATCGGTTGCAAGTGATATAGATATATGTATGGGTATCCGAAGGTTCAACACCTCTAAACAAATATCTTTTCTGTTGTTGTTCACGCCAAACCCTACTTCAAAAATGTATGAGAATAATTATTGCGGAAAAACAGCCAACTACCGTTTGACTTGAACGCTAACAGAAAAAGCATTTGTTTCAAGGCTCAGAACCGCTCAGAATAGCGTTAATTGGACAAGAGCTATGTCCAATAGTGGGCATTGAAAACCTGGGATGGATACATATTTATCTCCACCATTCTTGGAGCAGCGTGGTAGAGGATGCCCTCGGTCTCCTCAGTTCTGAGAATAGACTCGGGCGTGGTAGCATCCGCGGCTTCGCCTGCATCGTGTTGATAAAAAGTAGTCTACGTGTTATTCTATAGTGAATTGAATAATTAAAGTGTTATATAGTAGTACATATCCATCAGGCCATCGTTAGAAACTTTAGTATTTATAATAAAAGTGGGACCGTTGGGATCAAAGTCTAATCATAAATACATTTAATTTTAATACGCGTTTATTGGACTTTCGACTGAAGGTGTATATTTTAAAGTATCATTATTTTATTTTATTAACATTTATTGCAATTTTGTACAATGGGGCGAATTAATGCCTAGTGGCATTCTCTACTGCTCAATCGGTGATCGTGAAAATGTGTGGCTGTGGGTGGTTTACCCCTAAACTAAAAATAGGGTGCATTTTGGGGACTGCTCGGGACTTCAGTATCATTCCCCGGTTCCTCTTCCTCCATCGAACAATCTGGCGTACGGCGGGGTATCCATCCTTATGTCGTTAACATTCCGCCGGTCCGAACGTCACGGTTTTCGACGTCTTTCATTATGCGTACAGCTAAGCTATGGAATAACCTGCCTGCATCGGTGTTCCCACTCACGTATGTGGGAGTCTTCAAGAGATGAGTGGACAGGCATTTATTAAGTCAGTACGCCCAACATCTTAAACATAAATATTATCTTAAATAATACATATAATTTTCCTGTAGCCCTGATCGTGCGGATTCGATTTCCAATCAGGACATGTTCAACATTTCCTATGTTTACGATATTGTGAATCCTGGTTCGTAGGTATGAGTATTAGCATTTCACCAGGAATTTCAGCTTTCATTAAATTCAAGGGTTCAGCTGTTGACATTAGTACAAGTATGGTTTGAAAAAGGATTTAGCTAGTTTGTTGAAAGATGGTTTAGAAATAAATTTAGTAATCAAACTAAAAAAATTGAGAGACATACGAAAATTTTGGTGTCAGAGAAAACCTGGCAGGCCATTACAGAACTATGAACATCAAACTGTGTAAATAACATTGTTATTTGCACAGTATAAAAGTAAATATTCTATAAATAGTGCATGGCGTCAGCTGTTGAGCTAGTCAATGGCGACACCCAAAATCAATGCCGTGGTGGATGATCCTCTTGGGCTATTATTATACAGAAAGAAATTCGATTTCAATGAAATGAAAATCGAAAAAAAAACGAGCCAAAGTCCTTACATCAATTATACTAAATATCTTTGGACAACTCACACACGGCCACCTGACCCTAAACTATGTAGGTGTTAGCCAGTACTATGGTGATCAGGCAGCTGATAGACATACATATATATAAATACATACTTATATAGATATTTACACCCAGAACAAACATTTCTGCTTATCACAAAAAAGTTTGACCTGGGTGTGAATCGAACCCACGAGTGTGGCATTCAGATTCAATATAACTACTACAACAATTACAAAAGAACAATACATTTATGAAATATTGATTTTTTTTATTTTTCGTAGTTGCAACAGTAATGCACTAGATATTTTTACAACTTTAAGAGATTCCAATTCTGAAAATTAAAACCCTGTGTAATTTTTTTTCAAAAATCTCTTATTTTCACTACATAACTATTATAAAATAAAGTCCTCTCGCTACATCTATCTCACTGTTCGCGATAATCTCCAAATCTACTGAACGGATTTTCATGCGGTCTCTCTATGGATTGGTGAAAACCGCAAGAAAATCCGTTTCCTGGAGTTTTTAGTGTATTATTAGTTAAATATCTGTGTTAAATATTTGTGTACATCATCGTCATTATTGCAGCCCATAACTGTCTTACTACTGGGCTCGGGTCTCCACTCACAATAGTAGGGGTATAGGCAGGGGTATAGTCCATGACGCTGGCCAAGTTCGGATTAGTGGATTACGACACCTTCGAGAACTTTTTGGAGAACTCTCAGAAGTGCAGGTTTCCTCACGACGTTTTCCATCAGCGTAGCAAGTGATAATCAACTTCTAATATGCACATAACTTTGGAAATAAGATGTCCGCGCTGGAGGATTTTAACACAGGAACAACTCGCGTTCGAGAGACCAATGTTCAAACAACATTGCCATCACTGCACTGCTTTTGTACACTGGAATATGATGATAATTAGTGAGAACTTCGAAAAATCGAGCCAAACACAACGCGGGCGAAGCCGCGAGTTGACCCTAGTAATTTAATATTAATTGAATAAAAGTAAAACATATCGGTTACGAGATAGTTATAGAACATATAGGACAATATGAGATGTGTGATAAATATATTATTAATAAATTATGAACTTTATAAATTAAATATACATTTTTCCTTAAACAGGCAGAAGCGTTAAAGAATGGTATTACTGCTGACGCAACTCCCAGTCCAAGCAGTTCAGTTTCCGAAAGCTTCGACAATTTTCCAGAATCACCAATACACAGGTAATTTATCAGAATGAATATTGTTAAACTTGATATCATCATATAGTTAACCAAATAGGAAGTAGCTAAAACATACTAGCTTGAAATAGATAAACTAGATTATTATTAGACGCACGACTAGTTGCTTCGAATGATAAAGGAATATTAAAGCCACAGATGTATAAAACTCTGCAAAAATGTGGCACAAAGCCAATAATGTTAACGGAGATGACTGTCGTCGGACGCGATACTAATTCGACTTTAAAGGCATAATAATTTACCTATACGGGTAATGCAATCGCGGATTGTGCCAGAACTACAAATATCCCACAATATCTCGTTGACGTAATGTTAGTTCCTTCAAAGTATTGAAATTTTACGACTAGTAGACAAAAAGTACGGCATGCATGAAACATTCACTTTATAATGAAACTATCGACATAAAGCTTCGTTGACCAAGCTAATAAAATTGATATATGGGAACACTGTTACTTTGAGATAAAAGGTTTTAAATCATTCACAACCATTAGATGATGAGTTATGCGGATGCTGAATCTCGTCATTTCGCCCATATTTAATATTTTTATTGCCGCATATCTGTCCGGATTACGGGCGTAATTGACGTTTATTTTGTACAGTTTGCGTCCCCGATGGAAGAAAGAGTAGCTTCTACTACTGGCCATATAAAGTATTATTTTTTTTGTCATAACTTGCGGTAGTAAAAATATTTCTACGCTGACCATTTAACCCGTTATGATGATCGCTTCATTTAACATTCAAAGTTTATGTGTTAGCTAGCCTTCATAGGGGCATTAGATTTGCATGCTTCCCATTACACTCCATGTTTAAGACTGTTCAAAGATAATTTACTAGTTGACCTAGCTGTTTTATTTCTGCTGAGGATTTTCATTATTTGCCAATTACATAAATGTCTAAGAATAATGTGGCCTTCTATTTTTTTGTACTTCGGGCCTCATTCTTCGAGACATTTGACATATAAAGTTGTTTTTTGACGCTTGTTCGCTTTGGCGTAGCAGCAGTTTTCAGTTGTCGCCGGAATTCCGCCAGAGGGCTTCATCGAATGCGTCATCGTGTGGACGTCTGTCGCCGATTCCGTCCATGATTAAGGCGGAGCCAGATTGGGCATCAGAGTGCCTGTCACCGATGCCGTCCCTCATAAAGGCGGAACCAGACTGGGTCTCAGAGTACAATCCGGGAGGGGACTTTTCATCAACAGCAGATTTCTCGCAAGTGGACTACGCTCAGGAAGAACAACTTGCAGGAAGCCTAGCGGATTCTATGAAACTTCAAGGAGCCGATCCATTCCTCAATACGTAAGATATTAGTTCAGATTCACTAAAGTCAAAGACAGATTATATGCTCTACTACTGATGATAGTAAAAGCAATGAAATCGGTCCTTGAATTTGTAATACTATGTCTGTAATAAGCGATTGACTTCTAATCATGGCGCTAAGTCGTAATGGCTTGCCTTAGAAAGCTTGCTTTAGATTCCTGTAGATTTTGTATTTTTAGATTTCACGATCAGATTCATTAGTTTATCTCAGCCATTATTGCCGATAAACTTATCATTTGTCCAGTAATTTTACTTGGTTTTGCAGAATGTACTTTAGAAATATTTTTGCCTGTTGTAATGTCAAATCTCGAAATTGGTCCATAAATGTTATCTGAGTATTACGTAAATCATTTTTGTAAATTGAGTGTGTCCTCTAGGTACGTTCCGACTACATCGTCTTCATCCTCGGGTGGGAGCTACCGCTATCAGTACAGCGGCTGTCCTCGACACCCACACGGAGGCTGTACGTGTGCATCTCTGTTCTCCAACCCGGCTCACCCCGCGCATCCTATCCAACCACACCATCATGCACTCGACCACTTCGTTCGACCACCGCCACCTGCAGACCCGGCTGATATCATGCAAACAGGTGATTTAATATCAAATCCTTCGTGTTTTATTACGATTATTCTTGAGATTTAATATTTGGTTTTAACATCAAATCTTAGTTAATTTGTTATAATTATGTTGCATATATGTATTAGGTTCATCACATACATACATTTACCACATTACGCACACAATTATAACTCTACGTTATTTGTCATGAAGATATTTCGTCAATACTTTCGTTCTATCACTAAACTTTCGGAAAAAGGTCCTCATTATAGGAGAAGGAATTAAAAAAAAACCCACAACACTTCATACTACTACAAAGTAAGGCATCTTCCGTGTCATTTATACGCTACATATTTAGATGTGTTACATATACTTGGATGCGCACAATACACGATTCCTCTGTATCCTGTCACCATAATACTAAATGCACTTTATTTATTCATCTTGTAACGGTATCTATTGACCATTTAAGACCGAACTTTATATTTATAAGCTCGTCTTTTTGATAATGGAAGTATGTAAATCTAAGTTTATTAAGTAAATATTTTCACGTGCAGAAAACAGACAGACACACATGGTGACGACATCCGACGCAGCGCTGATGAACGGCGGTATGATGATGCAGACAGGAGGAATGGCCCCGACCACGGTTATGGGACAAATCATGGGAGCACTCAACACAGGACTATCAGAAGACCTAAATATAGAAGCCTTCGAATCGTTTGAGAAACACAGCTTCGATTGTAATGTTGAAGAGGTAAGAACAATTGGAAAATATAGGAAATTTGTAATATATGAAGTTGAATCAAGAACATTATTGAATTTAATGGACATTTCAAGTTACAAGGAGTACAATATTAAAAGTAGTAGAAAAATATAATAAAATGAAAACAGTTTTGGAGACTGAATATAAATCCTATTACGATAAAACTTATAACAAAAGCAAATATTTGTCTTGAACAAATCTTTGACATAATAAGTTATGAGCGAACACATTTGCAAATAATAATGTCACTTACTCAAATTGTTTTTCAAGGCAGAATATTTCGAACATCTTTTTGATTACTTGAATAATTAATTCATTCATGTTATTATACAAACATGTACCTTTTAAGTCTTATTCTTATATGATAAAGAATCTGTGCCTATTGTTATAATATCTTTCTAGTTTGTAGTTATCACTAGTTATGGTTTAAAAAAGTCAAAGTCAAGTTATTTATTTCATCATAGGAACATCGAGGTCATTTAATGAAAGTCAAAAGATTACGTGCAATGAAATTATCACTACATACATACATTCTTATTAAAATACCTTAGAATTGGTTACTGATTTAAAATCCATAACTTATCTTGCGGTAATGCCTAAAGCCTCGATAGACAATTCGTATTAAGATGTCGATTAATGGGTATGTGTAATCTACTAAATAACATTCTGATTTTTTTCCTCGAACTGACAAATCTCTCTATTGACAGGTGATAAAGCACGAGCTAAGCATGGACGGCACATTGGACTTCAACTTTCCGCAACAGCACACAGCAATGGCCGCTGATGCAGAAAGCCATTTTGCTGCGCCCGCGCCGCCCGTCCCTACCACTCTCTCAGGCGGGGGCGCCCCTCGAACTCCCTACTCGGTAGCCCCCTCCTGGGTCCATTGAACCAAATCGGACTTTACACAGCTTCTACGCAAAACATGAACAATATCATGTCCTTCCTAACTGTAAATACGCGATGCGAACTTATTTAAGTTTGTTACTTTGGCATTCTTAGTCGATTTTTTGTTCTTTATCATGTTAACTAATGTTAGAGTTTTATTTAGTGTTACTGTAAGGACGTTACCGATCGTTGTTGAAGTGTCAATTAGTGTAGGGCTTTAGTGTTAAGCTAGGTGGAAGCTTGTGATATAGTTAGTATATTTACTCCGGCTACTCGCTTAGACCGGGAGGGGGCGGGCGGTTTGGGAAGAGACGCACCAGTTTTGGAAAAAGGTGAGTTTTTAAAGGGGTGTTTCTTATTAACCTAGTTAGTAATTACTGTGTAACGACCTCGTAATGTCCTTCGTAATGACCTTGGTACCGATTCGAAAATAATGTATACCATACATACTTGACAAGTACAAGTTTGAATAGTAGCTGAGATGTAGTAAGATGTATTAGATTGAATTTTAGTAAAGTAGTTAAATTATGTACATATGTCTATGCATAGTAAGTTGTATCTGGTTCTTACAATTGACGAAGCAATAAAGAATGAACTAGATATGAATATGTATTCGAATTTTCAACATATACTATTTTACATAATAAGAAATTAAAATTTCAGATACATATTATAAACATTGTATGTCGCATTTATAATATGTTACGTTAACAAACCTGTCTCTGTTACTACTTAATTACGATTAAAATACCTTAATAAAAAACTTAAAATATCAATTAAAATAAACGGTTTGAATTTTAATTAAAATTTATAGTATTGAAATTAATTAAATTCGACCTCGTATTTTAATTCTAGAAAGTGGGCTAATACCAATCCCAAATTGAGTATGTTGGTTCAACAAGGCACATGAAATCTTTTCTCTACACTTTACTCCGTACATATGAATTAGTGCTTATTTAAATTATTTTTTAATTACTCTGCAACTCATATTTTTTTATGTACAACAAGCAAAAACTTGTTTAAAAATAAAGAAAAATAATATATTATAAACCTGTTATAAATCCGCGCATCAAGAAGGCCAGATAATATTCTAATTGGAACATTTTACTAACTTTGATTTTGACATTTTTTATGTTGATGATGTAGATGAAATATCCTGCAAGTAAAGCCATATATTATTTCGCAATCAGTAATTTACAAGTTGTTTGAATTATCTTAGAAGAATAAATATGTTTTTAAATATAATTATTATAAAAGAAAACAGTGATCTGATTTTGGCGGTGTTTTCTCCGAAGACTGCTATTATAAATAAATAAAATTCTGCAGAGAGATGCCGAAATTTAAAGGTATTGAATAAATAGTTAAGAATAATGTGCAGGAGAATGCTACAATATCCTTTTGGGTTTACATAACTACATTAATCGGCAGGAAAGATGTATAGAACGCAGAAGGTAAATATCTTTCCCAAAAGAAAGGCCCAATAGTCTCTAATGTTTCTTTAGGTTGCCAACGTGTCATCAATTATTACGATTAACTGAGATACAATAACCAGTCCTAAACTATGAATCACGAAAAGTTAGGCTGCACTATCTGCCTCAGAAAATGGGGTCAGATTGTTTCCACGAAATAATATAAACTATAAGAAACTGCGATACCGAAACCAAGTATTCCAACTCGGACACTCGACTCGAAACTTTCTGTAGATTTTCGCTGATACTGCCTGGATTTATTATAGCACCGTATTGTTAAATGGTTGGTAATATTTCCACGTCTATTCCCTTTCTTTAGTGTTTCCGATGCACTATACACAATTGGAAGATTCTACAAAGTATTGACAAAAAGTTGGGCGTTGTGCGAATTAGTATTGTCGTGGGTTTTATCTGAAGTTTTTAGTTTTGAGAATTTCTTAGCACATACACGCTTCTTGATGTTGAAAACTTGTGTGGTTTTCGTAACGATTTCTTGTTCAAGTTTTTGAATATCGGTATTGTATGAAGTATCTACTAGAGTTTATTTATCGGAAAATATGTGATGTAACGATCTGTTCCGTCTTTATTATTCTGATTTTTAGTGCTCATAGAGATTAATTTCTACGGATAGAAGGAGAAACGTTTATTTTCGGCTTGCAAATACAATATAAAAATCCTAATAACAAAGAATTTAAACCCATCTATAAGATTATAATAAATGAATACGAACAGAAATTTCATACAAGACAAACCTGTATATTTTAAAAGTTTTTTTTCGACATAAAACGTACCTAATATTATGAGTGCTAAAAATTTTATTTCTCAAGATCTACGACAAGAAATCTAGACAACTCAGCGTCGTGAATTTTGTCATAGGAATTTACGAGGTTATCATGAGGAATAACTGCCTCAGTCATGTTTACGTTCTTTGTGCGTGGATTATGACACGTGATCCCGTCTTATTTATGGAAGAATGAAAGGGAGAAAGAAGGCATTGATGGAATGTCGTCGGCGAATTCGGTCAATGTTAGGCTGAGGCTGCACGATACTGCTGATGTCTCTCCTAATATTATAAAGAGGAAAGGTTTGATTCTTTGAGGAGATTAAACTCCGAAACTACTGGGCCGATTTTAAAAATTCTTTTACCGTTAGAATCGTCCATTCTCCGGGAAAAAACTTAGGCTTTAAAATATTTTCAAAAACGTAAAGGGTTCTTGTGGAAACTCCAATAATGAAACTCATGTGAAAAAAATACAAAATAAAACATTTTATTGCGTACTCTGCTCGAACTACTGGCATTAGAGCAAAGTGATGTACTACGGTTTTATAAAGGATATCAATCTACAAACATCGATACCACATGTCTAACTCTAACTCTAACAGTTACTTCACAATAACTACTTTTTTCTGGTAACCGACGTTTTACTAATAAGCGATTTAAGTTTTCATTCACGTCTTTGTATAGGGCATAATTAACATATACATCCAATTAACCTTAAATAAATAAAATAATCTACGGCTCTTAGCTATACCGAAAAAAGCTCGTGTTACTTCTTACAAAATTTATATATCTTACGAATCTTTCTTAAGTTAAGAATTCTTATGTTACGCAGTGTAGACGGAGGCTTACGGGTGGTATTTCGCCTGCCAATGCTTATGTCAACCTTAACTACATGAGCCAGCATTTGTTTGCAAATGACATTGGACTATGAATAAATAATTCGCAAGCTGAACGTATAACTCTAGAATTTTGTGTCTATTACGATATAAAGATTGGAATTTTATCTCTGTGCTTGCAAATATTCTCGTATTTGATTTATAATTCTATTTAAATTATTATTTTAACTTTTAAAATAAGGTTTATCAAAAATATTCAAATACACGAGCTTTAATTATAGATCCATAATACAGAGATAAACAAAATTTCATCACTATATTGTTAACTGTTGAGGAGTTCCCCTGACTGGAACCAATCCTGAGCGTAGTATTATGTCATGCTTGTCATAAAAATGCATTTTGATCAGGATGAAAACTTTATGCAAAATTTCTGCTCCTTAGTTTAACAGGAAGTGGGTCTAATTAAGCTTGCAAGATTTGACCCGTGACAAACAAATATACTAACATACATATACAAACATACACTGAAAGTTAAATCAAATTTTTTAATTAACAATTATTATAAAAGCTGTTTGCTATTACGCTTTAACGCGTAAAATACTGTACCGATTTTGATGAAAATTTACACCATTTTATGCTAAAAAAGACCAAGATTGCAATAGATGATAACAGTCCACTACTGAGCTCGGGCCTGTCTTCAGAACTGAGGAAGGCCTTGAGCATACTCCACAATGTACCTCCATTGCGGATCGGTGGTTAGTGGCCAAGCTAAGCGTTGGTTTACGCCGTACGTTAGCCGAAAGGCCTCATGCGATAATGAGAGCGACAGCTACGTGCCCTCCGAAACACAAATCTCTTCTACTAAAGTATGTCGATCATGTCTTTGAAATAGGAAACTACTGACAAAAGAGACGGAAGGAATTCAATAAGCTATTAGTTTTTCATTAACTAGCACAGAATAGACTGCGTCGTTGCATTCACAATTAAATCTTTTTGTGTGAAGACAAATAACCTATTTTAACCTTTTTTATCTCCAGTTTTTATGTTCGATTTTTATCTTCGATCTGTAGAACTATATTAATACACAGTAGTAAGTTATGTATAATATTTTATTGAAGTCATTTTAACTAATTTGATATTTAACTTCTCATTAGATCAAAGGTGTCAAGATTAATAATTATGATAGCATTGGTAGTGACGCACGCGAATCGAGGGCCTCGGTTTGATTCTTACCGAAGCCGGTAGACAGATGGCTATTTATTCTTGGGTCACGGGTGTCTCTGTGTCCATGTTGTCTGTGCCATTCGTGGCATAGAAAATGCTTGAAAATTTATACATTTTAATATAATAGATTCGTTTTAACGTACTAATTTAACTTACTATTTTAATTTAACTACTGAGTCCATTCAATACTCATTACTGAGAAGGCCTGCTTGCACCGACTGTGTATTGGAACCCATAACTGTCCCACTACTGGCTCGATTTTCCATTCACAATGTGAGGGGTATGCCGTAGTCAAACATACTGCCCATTTGTGGACTTCAAGAACCTAATCGATAACTCTCAAGAGTGCAGGTTTCCTCACGACCATTTCCTTCACCGCAGCAAGTGATAAACCACTCCTGATACGCACATAAATTTAAAAAAAAACTGTTGGAGAGACCAACTTTCAATAATTTTTAAAACATAACAGCCGTAAAATCATAACCAGCAATATATTAAACCCCATAAAGAAAACCATACGACCTATTTCACGTAGATTTTATTTATCGGTATGAATAATAAATTATAATTAGATTTGGTTTGATCGTGCTGGCAGCCATCATTCAATTTTACCAGTGAATGGTCCTATTTACCCACTAATGAGAACGACCAGTAATTAATCATATCATTTTAGCGTGAAGCCAAGTCGAGTGATTGCTTCCGAATAATGGATAATCACTGGAAATGGTCAAGCGGCAGTTGGGTTCCTGCTGAAGGTTCCGTGAACTTACTAATATTATAAATTTATGGGATTGAGGTAAAACTTGGTGTACGGTTAGAGCACATGCAGGAAATGGATATAGGATAAATTGTATCCCGGTCGTAGTTAAAACTTTTACACGGATAGAGCAAATGCGTCAAAAGAACATAAAATAAATTGTATCCCGGTTGTGGTTAAAACTTGGTATACGGATAGAGCACATTCAGGAAATAAACATAGGATAAATTGTATCCCGGTTGTAGTTAAAACTTGGTACACGGAAAGAGCACATGCAGGAAATAAACGTAGGATAAATTGTATCCCGGTTGTGTTTAAAACTTGGTATACAGAAAGAGCACATGCAGGAAATGGACATAGGATGAATTGTATCCCGGTTGTGGTTAAAACTTGGTACCCGGATAGAGCACATGCAGGAAATAAACATAGAATAAATTGTATCCCGGTCGTAGTTGAAACTTGGTAGACGGAAAGAGAACATGCAGGAAATAAACATAGGATAAATTGTATCCCGGTTGTGGTTAAAACTTGGTACACGGATAGAGCACATGCAGGAAATGAACATAGAATAAATTGTATCCCGGTTGTGGTTAAAACTTGGTACACGGATAGAGCACATGCAGGAAATGAACTTAGGATAAAATGTATCCCGGTTGTAGTTTAAACTTGGCATTTACACTTGATACAATAAGTGATACCGTATTATGAGATGTTGTACATTGTATTTACTTATTTCTATAGGAATTTCTTCCAGCAGACCTAGGAATGGAGATGCGATGGAGATTCGAACTTAGTGTACATTATAGGTACATACACATTATATACATACACACAAACATACGTAGATCTACATCTTTTTTATGGTTTTATTGATGCGGAACCCTAAAACGAGTAAAACGGCGATGAATTTAACACCACAGCGGTAATGACTTGTTTTTAAGGGTTGCAAAGAATGAATGCGTCTCAACCAGACGTTGGTTCAGTTTTTGTTAATTTTTTTAATCTTCCAACGTTTAGCTAATGGGGGATAAGAATTTAAGCGAAGTGAAATTTTAATGTTCCATTTATAAGTAAACAGAGTAAGGAGTTTTCTTTGTCTTCGTGATTTAACTATGCGGTATAATTTGATAACCGTTCATGTGATGGGACTGATTTTTTTATATTAAATAAGTTGGCGCTGCTTGACTACGAAACCACCTGGTGGTAAGTGTCGACGCGTCTTTGATGATAAAGCGCACTATCAAAACCCTATTCATTCTTGACTTAAAGACATTTACATTATAATCGGAAATACCAACGCCGGCAACTTTTTCCATTCCCTTACAGTATAAATGATGAAGGACAAGGCAAAATGCGACGTGTGTACCAGCGGTGTGGTTACGACGTCGAGATAGATGCGTGCGTTTTTCGTAATTCCTTCGCATTTTATAAATTTTCGGACTGTTTTCTATTTGTCGCTTAGTGTTTTTATTCATTGATTTATTAGTTATAGTTTGTAGATAATGTAATTAAGTGACTTGTTTGGAAGAGTAACTTGTTTGGATGTTTGACTTTAACGTTAAACTAATTAAAATGAAACTTGGCATACAGATAGACCATATGCATAAAAAGAACACAGTATAGATTTATCCCGATTGTAGATTCCACATGAAGCGGGCGAAGCCGCGGGCAGAAACTTGTAAAAGAAAATAAATAAACCCTCAGATATATCCATTGCACTAGGGTGAAGTTTCGTGTAACATGTATGGTGTAGACAACACAAATCAACATCCATAACATAACAACATATATTTAATATCTGCTCCAGCTAGGAATCGAATCCGGGACCCGACGCGTTGCCAAACTAGCCCACAGAGCCGTTCAAAATAACATATTAATATTTAACAAGTAATAATTCCTGCATACATTTCTCTGTCCCAAACTTGAAAGTTTGATAAGTTAGGCGTTCAACATTTTTATTAAAAAGCTGATTTTCATAAAGACTCGTTTAAATTTCCGAACTCATCGTGTATTCCGGTCGGCTAGTCGTAATTAGGTAGGGCACCTTAACACACGATTTCTCGACACTTGTTAAAAAGTTTTCAATTGCGTTAGGACCCCTCTTACAGGGAATTTATTCATTATATTCTCCCTACCACCCTCAACTTAATAAAACGGTGCTTCTCTCTTTTTTCTCTTTTTTTTCTCTTTTTATTTTGTCCCCTGGTCCGTAAGTATTTTAAATATTTGCCGCATGGCCTCGCAAATGAGTGATGAATTATACATTTGTCTCAACATTTTTTTAGAACTTTTATGAGATTACGCCCTGTTCAGATCGAGGCGCCTGTTGCCCTTTCATTGATGTAAATTCAGAAATATAAATTATACTAGGGATGTTGTCTTAATGTAATTAAGTGTCATATTTAAGGAATAATTTTTACAAATTTACTACTTTTGGTATTTGAAAAGTTACTTATGTGATAGCAAGAACTACCTAAATTGTTTTAGGAATCTTTAAAAAGTAAATAGTAAGCTTTGAAAATATTGAATATACTCTCATTTATATATTTACAAAATTATCAAAAATATTATTTGTACCTACAATACATATCGAATAAAAATGTAGTAAATGTAGGTATATGTTTCCTCCATGGCAACTTAGCATTAAACCAAAAAATACAACATAATTAAAAATTATAATTCTATAACCAAACTACGTAAATACAGAAATAACATTAAAATGAAGAAAGAAAATTAAAATAACTTTTCCTTTAAAATTATTATGCATCGCAGCAGCTTGCATTGAACCGAGGGCGAAAATTGCCAGCTACAAAAGATTTTTAGATAACCGTCAATCCAGAGTTTATGATTCAGCGCGGGTGACGTCGTTCCCAATCACTGGCTCGTTGTGACACTTACTGAACTTTGATCGGTTATTTAAATGAGCCGCAACATAGCCGAGACAGGAATCGTAGGCCGGTTTACCACTGGCGTTTTTGTTAAAAAATTTTGAACATAATTTTTAAATAACGCTTCAAATGACAATGAAACGTAATAAAATAGGATCAATATCAACGTATTCAAAGTTAATTAAATACACATAGGTATAATTAAATTACTATTCTTCATGTCGTTCAAACATTTCAAATGGGACGACTTACTATTAAAAAATCTTTCGAATAAAAACTCTCGAATTTGAATCCTGGAAATTCGTGGACTCAGTAAAAATATTATGAGGCAAGGAACTTAATAAAAGCTGAGAATCTCCCTTTTTTAAAAACCCTTTCAGTTTTCTTCATAAGAAAAATCCTTTAGCTACTCTTGTTTCACAATTTCTTTAACCAAATTTAAATAACTTTAATCTTTATAATAATGTTTAAAATCACTTTATATCTGTATCGACGACAGTGGAAGCTCCCACACTTCAATACGAGAGTCAACGAATGAGATAAGATATTACTGAAATTAGGTACCATATAATATCATGTTTAAAATCGCTGGCCAACTGCGTCGGCGACAGTGGAAAGTTCCTTACTTCAGTGGGAGTCGACGAATGAGGAAAGCTATTACTGAATTTAGGCAACGTAATAATGTTTAAAATCAGCAGGCATCTGTGTCGGCGGCAATGGAAAGCTCCACCGTGTCAGCTAAAGCGTAATTTTGCGAAGTTGCTTAGCATTCTTCGACGTCGTCGGCCGTCAGCAAATTGGATTATGCCTTGAGTGCGACACGACACGCGTACTGCCAACGATTTTATGATTTTATTGGCCGCCTCCAAATGCTCCAGTTATGAAGGATAATTTTGACAGGCTTAAATTTTCTAAGATAATACTTCGGCCAATTTCGCGCCTTAATTTTCTCGTGCCATCCCAGAATACAACGTTTGGTAACATTGACCTAAATTCTTAGTGTATTCGACGTTAAAGTTTCGTTTATAATTTTGTTGTATTAGTTAATTCCCAAGAATTTGTCCGTGGATTTTTTTCACATCAAATTATTACGCGCTTGACTATGCAAAATTATTAAAATTTTTAATTAAAAAAAAAAAGAATTATTATTATAAGGAAGTTACTAGGACTAACAGGTTAAGTACAGTCACATTATTTTATTAATTAAGTTATATGGATTGAAATACAGATGTACACTGGAGTGTGCACGAATTAAAGTGCGGATGGCTGGGCTTCACACGCCTTCGAGAGCATTATGGAGTAATATTATGAGTCCAGGTTTCCTCACGATTAATTCTTTTACCATAGCAAGTGATAACTTCTGATACGCATATAACTTTGAAAATTAGAGGTTTATTGTACCTCTTATTATACAATTATTTTCGTGTATTTTTGGAGTTAGAGCCTAATTTATTTTACATGACAAGTATATTACAATAAAACTATATCACGATGAAAAATGTACATAAGTGTCTTATTATTGTATAGGAAGTAAAAAACCAATCATAACCATACATTTCCTGTTGTATTCAATTACTCAATTAATTTATAATATTTCTGTGTATAAAAATTTGAGAAGGGCTCAAAGTGTAACGTAATTTTAAAACTTAAATTGTAGGATTTTATTTTTATCGAAATTTAATTTTTACTTTTCAATTGAATATTACTAGTTTTCGAACTTTAACTCAATATTAATGTAATATTAGAATATTTCAATTTTATTTGGATTTATTGATTTATGTTAATACCTTTCTTAAAATATTCAAAAAATATTATAATGTATTTATTATGGTTATATCGAAATAGCTTTCAGTGCTAATTTAATTGTTTGGACAGAGCGTCGAAAGTTCTTATACCACTCAAAATCTGTCGTCATAGCTTAACGACTGCTAGGGAAATACTGACTGACCAATGTCTATTTGCGGTCACCCATGTTACCGCGCCCTCTGTTGATTAACGCTAACAATCAAAGCCGCCGGGCTATGAATGAATTCCTGATAAAATAACATAATTATCACCGTCTTTTTATTATTTTTATAGTTATTATTAAAATTCCTCTCCATTTCTATCAAAGTTTGAAACAGGGAAGTGATTGCCACGATGACCCATTTTCCTGTGACCTCGGTTTATATATAAAATTAGTTTATCTACTAAACAAGTATTGAAGCCTAAATTTGTGGAGAATTTCTAACCGACTTGTTTTATGCCTTGTTGTTGGATAGCAATAAGAAATGGTCGTTAAAAGCAGTGATAGCCTAGTGGTTTGAACGTTGGTTTATAAAACAGGACGGCCTAGGTTCAAATCCTTTAATTTTCAAGGTTATGTGCGTATCAGAAGTCACTTGCTTCAGTGAAGGAAAACATCGTGAGGAAACCTTCACTCCTGTTTCCCATAATGTTTTTGAAGGTGTGTGACTCTACCAAACCACACTTGGCCAACGTGGTGGACTATGGCCTGTAACCCACATTTTGAGAGGAATGGAACTATATGAGAAACTCAGGTGAGCAGGTTTTCTCATTGTGTTTCGTCACCGCAGCAAATGATAATTTGAGAATACTCACATTACTTTGAAATTTAGAGGTGTGCGCAGAATGTGAACTCAGGAACTCCCGTTCGAGAAACTAACATTTAATCCGTTAGGTCACGGGTCGGCAACCTTTTCTTACACGACTGCCATAAATGGTGAGGTGAGGGCCACATTTTAAGCGTCATCGTCGGGAGAGAAGCATGAAACGCAAGCTGTGTCGTGTATATTGGGTCTGTGTGGGCTACACCGCAATGGCCTACGGGCTACATCACTATCATTATCACGGCTTAGAGGCTTAACGATTGAAAGGAAGGAGGCTATGTGAATTATTATTTATTGTATTAAAATACATATGGACATGCAACTCTATTATGAATTCGATACTCAGTTTTCGTAGCAGGTCTACGATATCTTAAGGTTGCGACACATTACGCCTCGAGACCGCTACGCCGTAGCTCGTCGTAGGCGGTGGGCGTAGCCGCCCCGCCCCGTGCAACAGGTCCATACCGCCCAGTTTCCCCAACCTGTTTGGACCCTAACACCTATGCAGTACTGGTTATTGTTACCAGAGTTAGAAAGACGCGTGTCAGGCATTTACTAGCCATTTACTAGGTAGTTTTGTATGCAACATCTTCGCCACTTTACCATCAGGTAGGATTGTTGTCAAGCATTTATTTGCTTTAGTTATTGTAAAAGGCATAAGGCTGTGTAGTGTACCATTCATTTTCAAGAACAGAAGGATTTTACTTGAAAAAAAAAACCATTTGTTAATAAAATCGTCAAATTATTAACATTCTTTTTTATTTTGATTTTAATAGCGAACTTTGTTACGCCTCAGATTTAATATTTTATTTATTTTGACAAGTTATAACATTAATCCGAACTGAAGCAGTGTGGAGTATAGCCAGGCCTCCTCAGTTAAAAGGCCCATGCTCAGTACTAGGCCATTTAAGGTTAAAACCAACCCTAACACAATGGTCTTCCAGAATTTTCAAAATACTTTTTTTTAAATATTCAAATACATAGTTTAAATTATGCTGCTTGTGTTTAGTAAAAAAGCTATCTACACTGAACTGAACTGGTGTACCTAATACGATTCTTGCTTTATTCTTTTTAGTTATATAGAGTACTAAATTTTCCCCGGACTACAACCCGGCCATCACCCTCCCACAGTCAACACCACATTCAAGAATTGGATACAAAGTGTTATCCTTATATCTTCGATTATGAAGGGCTTTTATCCTGTATTTAAAGCCCTTTAAGCTTTTTCGTGCGAAATATTGTAGCTTATGTTTTTCCTTAACTTCTTTTCTACCTCTATACCAAGTTTCATCAAATCGGTAGGTACAGTTGATTATGCGTGTAAAGGTAACACACAGAGTTACTCTCGTATAGGGCACATTAATAGTTTTGCCCTTCTAGCTAATTAAAACTATCGAATTTTGAATTTCGAATGTTATATTTTTTAAAACGTTGCAACCTTTTACGTAATAAAAATAAAAAAATTGGCGGGAAATCATTTATACTTATTCCGACATTCTTGGTATTCCGACAACAACAAAGTTTCCGAACTTTCAATTCTTTGTGTAAAATTTTGTAAATTTGGCTCGTACCAATCTCCAATAGCCTTCGAATTGTCTCATAGGTAATCCGCAGGTTTTCTTCAATTAGCCGCTTAACAGTAGCCACATTATTTGAAGGCGCCC
>DWJZ01000922.1:0-26846 GCA_018249125.1 Asbolis capucinus | reverse complement strand
GCTTCTCAAGTCCACAGTCTATACCAACGACGAGTCCCGCGGCTCAAACTTCTTACATACTATGTCTTATGCTTCTCCAGTTCACAGCCTATACCAACGACGAGTCCCGCAGCTCAAACTTGTTACGATAAGATTTGATAGACTGCAATGTTCCCTTTATTTAAACCCGAGACAACTTATATATTTTTAAGAGATAATGATTACAATACGGAAACCATAATATTCATACTTTAGTAGATAACACTCAATTTGAGCATACTGCAAAGTACGGTCAACACATTTCCAAACGAGAGCCTCATATGGTTTAAGGTGTTTTAACGCGGACTGTGAGGTCTGTTCATAGTCCTGCGGCTTGTTTCGATTGTAAGCAATCGAAAAAGTTAAGTAACAGCAGGCGCGGTCGGTAGGAGGATGGGTGACCGTTAGTGGCAAAAAAAATCATGTACGCTTTCGTACTTCGGCACCTAAAGTAGTCGGTCCCGGTTGTTATCGTTAGATAGCAATCGTTTAGCCAAGTCGCAGGCCTTCGGGCGGCATAAAAACTTCCGATACTTGGGTTGGCCATTAACCCCTCCAATCCGCATTGAAGCAGCGTGATGGAGTATGCTCTAGGCCTCCTCAGTACGAGGAGAGATAAGTCAGTAGTGAGCCATTGATGGGTTGTATCCATGAGGTCTGTTTGGAAGGCAATGAAGAACATCACAAAAAAGCTTATCACAGCACAGTAAAGCTATTATAAGTTAAGTTTGTTTTCTCTACAGCCACAGCTAATATCCGCAGCGGGCTACCCCAGCGAAAAGCACAGAACCGTGACAGAAGATGGCTACACCCTGCAGCTGCACAGGATACCTGCAGGAAGACGGTCTGCTAGGAAAACTAACCAGCATTCCCAGAAGGGAAAGAATGCCATCCTACTCGTCCATGGTATGTGTGGTGGTAGTGGAGACTTCATCATAATGGGGCCAAAAAGAAGCTTAGGTAAGAATGAGAAAATAGTCGTTCTTTGCAATGTTACAGTATTATTACTGAATAAAGGTAATTTGGTGGTCAGTCCTAGCAGTAACTGTAAATCGATGACTTGCAGTTTAACTAAGATATTATACTCTCTGCATCATTCGTTTTTTTAAGTAGGTTTTCAAGTATTTTTTCTTCCAGCATTTCTTCTAGCTGATGCTGGATACGACGTGTGGCTGGGTAACTTACGAGGGACAAATTACAGCAGCCACAAGACCTTTACAAAAGCCGATGCAGAGTTTTGGAATTTTAGGTAAATGTAACCTTTTTTTTTTTTTTTTTCGAGGGGGAAGCACTCGAAAGGTGTGCGGCACTTTGGGAGAAGTACCGGACTATGTGGGATTCTTACCCACTAAAACCCCCCCGGCGGCCGGCCTTTGCACTATTATAGGACTCCGGGATCTCACAAGGAACACAACCGGAAGGTATACACCGGAAGATATACAACCATAAGGACTTTTGGATACATCAATATAAGCTGAAGTTATATGCAAGAAAATTTTAGTGATGCATTAGATGATGTTTAGAGTTATAATTTATCTTTATAAGAGTAATATAATGACACGGATACTAACGCGGAATGTAATAATTTGCATTTCATTATTAAAAGCAGATGTAGTTTCCCCAGGTGACATCAACCAGGATACTGAGAGATAACAAGACGATCAAATTGTTTAGCGTAATTAAATATAGGTATAGCATATCATAATTCTCGAGACTGGGAAGTGGCATGTCTCTTTAGCTTTAACATTAAAATAATTGCAGTTTTCACGAACATGGAAAATATGATGCCCCGGCGATGATCGACACGGTCCTCAAAGTGACGGGCCTGCCCAAGATCATGTACCTAGGCTTCTCCATGGGCACAACCACGTTCTTCACAATGATGTCCGAAAGACCAGAATATAACGACAAGCTTACTAACTTCGTGGGGCTCGGTCCAGCAGTGTATTTGGATAATATTAAACCATTTGCCACTACGCTATTGACGGATTTAGATATTGCGGTACGTGAAACTCTATCTGATACATAATTTAAGTTGTGTTTCAAGCCCCCAGGTAAAAAATTACATTGGTAGTTAAAAGCCTTCTTAATAACCCCGATAATGTCGTAATAATAAAGGACTCGAATCGGATCATTTCATATTTTATATAGTTACTATGATCTGTATCCAGATTTTAGTTTTATCTGTAAATTCATTAGTCCAAATCAAAAAGCATGGGAAATATTTGGTCGTACTTACTTGTAATTATTTTTTACTTAATTATAACAAAGGTATATGTAGAGTTTTGGAAATGAGTATTTTCTAGACGTCCCGAGCAAAATATAAAAGTTTCTATGGAAGATTTTTTGCGTACAATAAGTTAATGTCGTACGAGCACTTTAATTTTCGAAGTTATTTTTAAAATGCGTATTAAAAGTTCGCTAGATCACTTACTTCAGTGAAGGAAAACATTGTAACGAAATCTGCACAATTGAGAGTTCCCTATAATTTTCTCGACGAAAAGAAGCATTTTCACTTGAAGCTTTTGCATCTGGACTAAGCTAACGTGGTGGACTATGGTCTAGACATATATTGTGCTTACATTGTTAGACATACACTGGGCTCGGTCCAGTAGTGGGACAGTTATGGGCTGCAGTAATAATGAAAATTTTGTCACGTCTACTTAATTTTACTTATTGCAGTAAAACACCTAAAATAATTAAATCCAATATTTTGGGGAAACTACGCACAAAAATTTTACCTTTACCCTTTAGTCAGGTATTCACGTATTCGTATAAAATCAATGATTTTTGTATAGGCATCAATACGAACTACTGGGATGGTAGCTCTTAACATTGACAGAGATACTCTCGACATGCTGGTGAGATCCATATGTGACCTGCAGCGACCACAGCAAGACATATGTATGCAGTTAATTTACATGATCGTTGGCGAGGATTACGACCAATACGATTTGGTAACTATGAAGATGAAGATAATCTGACCGTTTAAGCAATCGGGTACACAATAATGAGATCCAGAGTAGACAGACAACTGATGGATAGTGGTCACTTTAACTACGTATATAACCGTCACCAGAGAGGAACTACATCTGTTTCGAAGATCTCCTGTACGCTACTCGAAAATTTTACAGAAGCTCAGTCTACTAAGTAGACTAGGGGATGGCCATTGAGATCAGTTGCCATTTCACCATTCGAGGTGAGAGAGATTGGGCGGCGAACTGTGCCTCAAAATTACTGGCTATCCTATAGAAACGTAGAAAACATGTACCTATCAAAGAATTATGGAATGGCATCGAATTTAACGAAGGACTCAAATAGAAGAATATCTGTCAGATCACGAAGCGTTATCCTACAGGAGTTCGAACAATTACAAATATTGTAGCGAACAACTTCTAAGTTTCGGAGAATTTTACATTTGTTGGTTTTATGAGAATCAACCAACAGAATAGGGACTTAATATTATTGGTATATGTATGTTTATATGGTTTTTATTTGTTGATACTATTTTTCAGAATATGATCCCTATAATTATAAGAAGGATACAACCAGTATCATGGCGGCAATTGGAGCATTATGGCAAAATCGCTATGACTGGTAAGAGAAAGAAATACCTATATGGTCAATTTGTATTGGAATTTAAGATCGCTAACTTATAAGTAGTTCTTGTTTCGTTTCAGGTGTCTTCACGACATGGGAAGGTGGTCTTTTGAAAAAAGTTAGGCCTTACAACTTAACAAATGTAAGAATACCTGTAACTCTTCTTTATGGCGAGAACGACCAATTAACAGAAAAATCGGTTAGTACCTTAATTCACCTGAGTTAAAACCGTAGTTACATAACAAGATACACTTTGGAGACTGTACATAGTAATTGCATGATTTGATTCCCCCATCCCCATTGCACCATCGAACGAGCCGACGGGCGGCGGGTATCCACCGCTTCGTCGTAAACATCCCGCCAGTACGGACGACGCGTTTCGCCTCGTCTTTTATCACCTGTACCGCGAAGGATTAGAATAAGTTGCTCACGTCGGTGTTTTTGTTCGATTACAACGTAAATTATATCTACCTGCATACTTTTTTACAACTAGTCCTTGACCCAACTGTGTAGTTTGGAAGAAATCGTTATTAAAGCGATAAGACCGCCTATTGTGATTTGAATATTTTATTGATTTGCTTGTCTTCAACCCTAGGGGGCACAATAAAGTATATTGTATTGAATTGTAAATATCTTCAAGTCAAGAGTGAATAGGTTTCTATTAAGTACGCTTTACCATCGAACACTTCAAGCGCTACGTATCTAATGTAAAAAAAAAGAATTTACATCAAATTTTTTTCGGATAATGTCGACTGACGTTTGAAACAGTTGCGGTACTAAAGCGTTAAATACGTTTGGCACTGCTGCCTATGGTTTTGATCTAAAATAATTGTGAAAATATCATTCAATCTATTGCATACCATAACGCTCGACAAAATGTTAGGACCACTATTTCATTATTAATGCAAGTCGCCCCCACGGCCCATCATAATACCGGCAATTCATTGACAAAAAAAATGCTAGAAACTATCAACCAAGAGCTTCTATACCTCTTGCTATACCCTGGGTTTATCTGAAAACGGGGACACTATTCTTGGCAATGAAAAAATTTGTTGATAATATTCTTGATTCTACACCACTTAAGTTCAATCATCAGTGAAGAATATTGGTTGCAGCAAATAATGAGGCTAGCCCATCAGCTGAATGAGACCGGAGTCCTGGAGAGCGTTGAAGCTGGCTGCTCATGGCCTAAGTTCAACCACTTGGACTTTGCTTTCGCGCGAGATGTCGGCACCATGTTCAATGTGCCGCTAGTTCGACGCATCAAAACTCTCTTCAATAAATATGCACCAAACTGATTCTTCACTCCTTTTATTAACTTTCCTTAAACTCGAGTATGACTTTTTTTATATTTTCCTAGCCTTTCGAATGCCTAGTTGTGTAGAACCAACAACAACTGTTTCTAGAAAGTTTTTTAGTGTTTCAAACCAATGCCAATGAGAACTTATTACCAAAAAATGATAGGCAGGGGATGCCTACAAGAAACATGTTGCCTACAAGATACTAAAACTATGCCTGTCAATTTTCAATTGAATAATTTTTGCAATTCCTTGTAAAGTTTTAGAAAAGTAGTAACTTTAACACAAAATAATAAATAATGACGGGAGTGGAGAGTCACACTGCACAGGTGAAGATTTTCTGATCTTAAGTAATATAACTCTTAGTGTATATTTAATTGTGCAATATGCTAATGTGCGCACATGACAGCTCACTTTTAGCTTTCTTAACAATTTACTTCTAAATAAGTTACTATTCCCATCAAATAACATTTTTTTCTTATGTTTAATAAGTGACTATGCACTACAAGTGCTTGATTATACAACCATGGGATGGTAAAGTGTGTGCATAGATTTTATTCTATTCATATTATTAATACTTTCCATCCGCTTACAATTAAGTGGAGAAGCTCTGGTTTATTGAATATAAAAAGAACTTAATGAGAAGATCATCTACATCATTTACAAAGGTATTTATTTTTGTGAAAAATTAATTAGGATAAAAACTAATTTGAAGTATCATAATTTGGAACTATCAACACAATATTTTCATTAAGGTGAGGTGAGGAATAAATAATATTTATTCAGAAGCTACCACTTACCTTACTCATGTTTCCTTTTGAAGTTACATTAACTATTTTATTAGTTCCATGCTGTGGAGAATTTATCAATGTCTTCAGTTCCAGTGCTTGGTGTCGAACTGTATCTACAAACAATCAGTAAGTAAAACAATAAAGCAATTATATGATTTTATCTTTTAAACAATTCAACAGATATAGGATACTGTAGTTTATTTTGGCTAGAATCTGGGAAGTAGAATTGGTATAACATAATAGCACACCAGAAGACTATTCTGTATATTCTACAACTAAGAAAAATTTTATCATTTGGGCTGCAGAGATGAGAGGTGCATGTGCCTCAAAAATGGACTGTGACAGATCTGTTCAAAACAGTATCATCATAAATCACAAGAACTGGTTGGTACATGCTGTACAATGTCTAAAAAATGTTTTGCTACAAATAGTTACCCTAGACAAGGGGTCTTAAATGTTGTGTAGTTGACGAGTTACCATAAGACCATAAGGAGTTATAAGCACAATGCATAAGTAGTACTTATACTGTACAAATAATATACAATAACACTTCATAATGACAAAGCTTTACTTCTTTGATTTTTCCCTAGAATTGTAATGTTACTAGAGCCACTTTTTCGTGCAAAATAACAATGTAATTTTAAGAAAGCAGATTTCATTTGCGACCAATTTATGCAGCTAGGATTCGGTGGAATTTAGTTAGATCTTAAGAAGAAAATTTTCTTGTTGGGTTTTATGTAACGAAAGGGAAAACCGAAGGATCTAATTCCAGTTAGTAATAACATTAAGGGCAATAGGAGAGACTATTAAAAGCAATATATAACCTGTTAAATGACAACAACTATAGTCTCGCTTTTGAAGGTAGGAATGGTTGTTTATTTTATTATTGTAATTGTTTCCTTACCTTTGTTCGGCATTCAGATAACACAATCTACTAAGTTGGGGCTGTAAAATTGGTACTACTTAGTTATTTGTATGTTATTACCATGTATGTTTCTTATAAAACTAACACAGACTTATTTTATCATTATTTATCAATCAAAATCTCAATTTCTCCATGCAATTCATTTGTTTGATTGATTGAATTTGACAATGACAATTCGCAATTGACATTTGACTTGACGTTTCATAAACAAATTGATGCCAATGATGCACTGAAAATAGTGTATAATTATTTTGTAAAGTTGGTGATAAAAATAAAAAAAACAGTTAATTCAAAAACTTTCATTAAAACCGATTTGTAAAATGACCGAATGTTATATAAATATAGGTAGCATAACTTGGCTTTGAAAATGGAAGCTGCAATAATAATTATGTTTTAAAAAAGTTCGACTCATGAACTTTTGACATATCTTATACCTGTCACAAAATATGGTCGGCAATCGAATTGACGACGACGTCTACTTCGGCGGTTCGCATGAGCACTTTGCGACTGTGATAATTCCATGAATTAAACAATTCTTAATTGAATTATCCATATCATTATAAATAAGCGTGGCAAGTGTTATCCGTTACAATTTTCGGTATAGCCGTGAATCGTTATAGGCTCGCAGTCATGGATCTCCACAGGCCGGTTGATCCTAACAAGGTGATAAGTGTAAATTTTCGGTTGTAATTGTTACTGAAATCCCCAGTTGTTATTAATTCTTAAGGATTTGTTCCATTAAATACCAATTAAATACTATAATGTAATAATTTTGGTTGCTTCTTTACATTGGCTCAATTAGACTATCTCAAACTTATTGTAAAACTAATATTTTATTTACATCCATGATGACACTGCCCTTAAGCTGTTGAAATATTATCGACTTGACTAGTACACGTTATAGTTTTATGATTTATACTTATCATTAAGTACACAATTCCTATTTGGATCAAATTGCTTACAAGAAATTTTACTTTTGGAGTTGGGCAGATAAAGGTTGTAATAATGTAGTATCAAAACAAAAACCTAAACTCATTCATATGAAGTGAATCATAAAACTTTTAACAATCTATAACATTCATTTTCTATTCTTTTCAGACATTTGAAGAGATGACTAGTGAGGAAAAATTAAGGTAAACATTTTCTCATTATTCTTTTAATGTCCAGTACAATTCACTATTATGTTAATTACACAAAACTTAGGCGTTATAGAAATGCTCTCACAATTATATACTTATGGATCAATGGATTTTTGCAAGTCTTTTTAATATAACCTATTCAGAAATCATAATCCCTATTGCTACCAGGCATGATAGGACACAAGCTAAGACAATATCATACTTATGCAACTTATATGATATTTGTATGTATGTACATTTCTTCCAATAGCAAGAAGTAGAGGGCATTAAAACTTGAATTGGTCTTTAAAAATAATCAAACTGAAGACTGTAGAGTGTAGATTGAGCCTTTTAGATATAGTAATACACGAACAATAAGCTGACTAATGTTGACTTAGTATGATATTGTTTTTTATAGTTGCTAAGGGATTAATTTGAATCAATTGATAACTCAACCAATCCTAAATAATATCACCCAATAATTGTAAGTGGTAATGATGTCTTAAATGTTTGGGGCACTCAATAAACACCAATTCACTCCTTTCCATAAGACTTCCAGATTATTAAGTAATAACAATTTATCTGACTATACTATGAGTTAACTGGGGATGTTTTTATTACAAGCTATTTTTGTGTATTGATTTTAAAGTATGCTAAATTAGAAAATGTGTAATCTAATCATATAAATTATGTGCAGCTACCTATTAAATATTGTAGTATAACAGACTGTGCCACAAATCAGTAAAGCTGTGTAAATAGTCAATGAACATTGGATGTAGTATCAGGCAGTTATAAATACAAATGTAAATTTGTTGTAAATGTCAAGTGTTGCATGGTATATATGTATTTATGGTACATATCGATCCTTTATGTTTTTAAGAAAGTGTTATTTGAATTATAATGTTTCTGACCACTTGTGTACAAAGTAAACTCAAATTAATATCAAAGATTGCTATAAAATAAGTATATGCCGGCAATAAGATATATTCACCAAATATGTTACCCCATTTTCATAATACTTTGGTGAGGCAGTAGTAGGTATATAATTATCTTGAAGGTTGCTAATTATGCATGAAGCCATGTTAAATTAATTACCTATTAAAAGTAGTTATATTTAGTTTTAATCAAAAAGAGTCACAACTGAATTATTCAGAATTATATACTGCTGCAAATTGCAGATAAGACTATTAGCCAAACCTAGTCTGTTTAATTTAATTTTGAGACAAAGGTCAATTAAGACTGGTTTTAATGCCAACAATTAGGACCAGCTATTAAACATGTTTAGTTCTAGATATATGTAAATAATAAATATAAAAACTAGAAACAATATAACTTGAAGTTTGTCATGAAATGTGGCAAAGTAGCAGATGACAATTATTTGTGACGTAATGCATTTCTCGGCACAAGGACGTACTTTGTACAGGGTCATATCTGAAGTATGCATAATAAGCATTACTTTAAATGTATTCATAAACACACACGTCTATTAGAATTCTCTATTTCATTGTCGCCATAAAAAAATTGCTAACACAAAAGAATATTTTAATAAGATAAGAAGGCAAAGAGCAGATGGGTCACCTGATGCTAAGTGATCACCGACGCTCATGGACATTAATAGTACTAGACTGGGGTGCTACTAATGTATTGTCTGCCAGTAAGGACATACTAGACCCGCATACGCAGGGAAGAAAAAGAAATAAGGGAAGTGGTACATCGCTAATGCATCTGGGATCAATAATGCCAGCAACTGACCCGATATACATCAGCAACGTACCACTTCAGGACGGGTAACAGAAGAAGAATGGGATGGAGGAGGACGCAGAAGAATGGGGAGAAAAAGAGGAGAACTGGCCCTCAAACCCCAAGCCGGCGGCTGCTTCAAGCAAGAGGGTGGTAGCTAGCTAGACGGGATTCAAGGAAAGATAATACTTCTGTGAAGCGCTACCATCGAGCAGCTGACTTCTGTACTCCTTCTACTTAGTCCACCCTGGTAGGTCAGCATGGGAATGGTGTTTGTATTCTAAGCCGCCTCAATATGATTAAAAACAGCTAATAGCTTATGATAATGTCCATTGACATGTCCTTCTAATTTAGGATCTAGAGTAGATATTGAGGTACTCTTTGGTTGCAGCTCGTCTTAAGATTCTGTTTCAACCTTTTTTAATCCGTTCTTTTGTCACTTGTTTCCTTTTATTAGTTCTTTACAAAAAGTATTTGTAAAATCCAAGTAAAATTTTTATTCAAGCATCGACTTCTAAATTTTTGCAGATATGAACACCAGAAGCTACACGAGAAACACAAAGGGCACGAGTCAATGCACACGACGATGGTGCTGATCCTCATAATGACCCTGGTGGTGGCACAGATTATCGTGGTCACATGGAAGAAACGCCATTACAGATCTTATGCAGTGAGTGAGCTATTCTTCGTTTTTAAGACGTATTTTATTGTTTAGAGTGTGTATTCTCCATTTGGATGTATGGATCAATACATGGGTGGATATTTTTATGTAAGTTACTCTATCACGCAAAAAGGACTGAATGGATCTGAACGAAATGTGGCAAGGATATGTATGTAATGTAGTCTCGAACACATATATATTTTTTTAATACATCACACGGGTGGACTATCGATACCATAATTCCAAGTCCATTTTTTCTGTACATTGAATATTTTTTCAAAATATTTATATTTATACGAAAATATTTATTTTTGGAATTATTGTCTGTCTGTCTGAACGCACATCACGTGAAACCCAAGGACAGATTTCGATGAAACTTTGAAAGTTTTTACTTAAATCCCTGATTTTTGTATCGGAGTTTTGGTCCACTGGTAATAAAAAAACGAATGTGTGTAAGCGAAGCTGCAGGTACAACTAGTAGTAATAAAATAGTAATATAGTGTTGTGCGATGTTTTATCAGTTCTTCACAATGCTCGCGATGTGGTCGATCCCGGTGTTGATGAGCGTCAAGAACGAGTGGTGGCGGTTTATCTTCGTGTGGAGCCTCTTCACGCTCACCACGGCGATAGTCATAAGGAAGTCTACCACCAAACCCATGTCTGTTACCACTCCTAGGTGAGTTTATGTGTTTGTATGGAGAGTAGGTATAGTGTGGCATAACAAGTATCAGCAGTTTTGAGCACAGATAATAGGTGGGGATATTTATTATTGGTTCCTAAATATAGTTATAAGTGAGCGATTGCGTCCTAAGACAACATCACTCGTACCAATAAGACCCCTTTACACGACGGCACATGTGCATATTATATAAAACTAGCTGTACGGAACGGTTCGACCAACGCCTTGTTGGTCGATTCGTCGTAAGTGCGACTGCCGTTTTGTTTTTAAATTAAAATATAGCCTTCTAAGGTATTCATTGAAATCATATGATGTCAAGGACAATTTTGTTCAAAAATAAATACTTGTGTCTCTCGCCATTTCTGTCCAGACAGTCTAAATCTAAGGCTGGCCTGTTGGTCTAGTTATTGGGTTGGTTAGTGAACCTGACTGCCTTGCCCGAAGGTCGTGGATTTTCCACCCACTTTCTTGTGGTAAACAGGAATGTTTGTTCTGTGTGTCTGATTGTAAAAATTATCTATTTAAGTATGTTTTCAAAAATATTTGTAAGTTTATCAGTAGTCTAATCACCATATTACCCAAGCTAACTGTTTGTTTGGGTCAGGTGCCCGAGTGTAGTTGAGTAAAGATAATATTATTTACACTTGGTTTCAACCCATCCATGGCCCACTACTGAGCACGGGTCTCTCATATTGAGGGCTGTAGCATACTCCACTACCCTGCTCCAATGTAGATTGGTGGAGGGGTTAGTGCTCAAGTGTGGGAAGATTTTATGCCGCCCGTAGGCCTCCGACATGGCTTAACGATTGCTATCTTACGACAACAACCAAGATCGATGGCTTCACGTGCCCTCCGAAGCACAGAAGCGTTCATGAATTTTTTCCCACTAACGGTCACCCATCCTACCGAACGCGCCTGCTGTTTCTTAACTAACAATCGAAACAAGCCGCTGAGCTATGGACGTTTTATTATTTATACTAAACATTAATCCAAGGTTACTTATTATTTACTTAAAACCAGTAACGTTTTCTCTCAAATATGTTCCATGTACACTGAGCGATAAGTTACAGGTATATTACCTGTACAAATGTATATTTCTAGGCTGGTGTATAAATGGTTCCTGTTGATATACAAGCTGAGCTGTGTGCTGGGTGTGTTCGGGTACATTGTGATGATGGTGACCTTCCTCGGGCTGAACGTACTGTTCGGACACAGACCGCAGGCCTGGATGGATGTGGCTCTGGTCTTCCTCTTCTACGGCCTGTACTTCGGAGTACTGGGTAGGGACGTTGCTGAGTACTGTGCGGATAAGATGGCTGCGTCTATTGGGGTATGATTTTTTGCTTAATATTTAAGAGGCGAAGCGAGTTTCTCTCTGACAAAAAACTTTCTGTGTCTCTTCTATTTCCTTCTTACTAATTACTAAGCTTACTCCCTCCCTCTTTCTCTCCGTCACGCATATAAACTCTTTCTTTAAGACGATGAATGTATCATGAGGGCATGAATTTTTACTCTTTTTTACGTAATAATTTAATATTTTTTTTTACATAATAATTTAAAAATTGTAACTGTTTCATCTTTGTTACACGTAACTGTCATGGGACATTAAAGCTGTAAATGAACTTAGCTCGAGATGTGAAAGTAATCAAAAGATTTATCGTTGTTTGTATCACTGTTTTAAGTTATTATATTGTACTTTTCTCTGTTTTATATTATCACTAGCTTTTTCTCGCAACTACGTCCGCGTGGTAAAGTCACCACCTCCCTCGTCGCAGTCAATATCACATCTTTTACATACAAAGTTTTACCACCCCTCACCTGCATATGTACATATTTTAAGTAGTATTATGCCTTAAATCCAGGATTATATCTAGTTTGACCACCCTTCTCGCTGGATCCTCGTACGTCCATTTGTGATGGTATATATTTGGTATTTCTGAATGTTCCAGTACTACACGCAGGAGGGCATGCCGACGCGGCAGCTGGAGAGCAACGTGTGCGCCGTCTGCGGGAACCAGCTGCTCGTCGATGTCAACGAGGAGGGTGTCATCGGTAATGTTTATAGACAAACTTCATACACCGCAATTTAAACAAGGTTTATTAAAAATATTTAAAAACAAGCTTTCATTATAGATCCATATTACAAAGAAACACGAAATTTCATTACTGTATTGTTAACGGTTGATGAGTTCGCTTGTCTGGAGCCTATCCTGAACGTAGCATCAGGTCATGCTTGTCATAAAAATGCGTAGTCTTCAGGATGAAAACTTTATGCAAAATTTCAACTCCGTAGTGTAAGAGGAAGTGGGTCCAATTAAGCTTGCAAAATTTACCCCAGTAACAAAACAATATACAAACATACTATTATACACTGTGAGTCAAATAAAAGCTTGTACAAAGTTCATAATTGTGGTTGTTGGTTTCGATAAAGAACCAGATGTCGCATCCCATAGAAATTTAATAGAAAATACTATACGCATGAATAAACACTTATTTACCGACATCTAGTTGGTTTATTGATCAATGTATGTAAGAGACAATACATGTAATTATTCTGATTGTGCATAAAAACTTCAAAAAAATTAATATGGGACTTACAAAATATAAGAAGCTTAATTATGCCCTTTTGATGCATATATAACCTTGAAATTTTCAAAATATATTAATGTAGCTGCGTAATGACCTGCCAGCGAAGTGAAGGATCAAGTATTTGTATCGATTTTGTACACACCCAGGGCAGGGTTTATGTGGCAGATGAATGTTTATTCTTGGTTGCAGGTATTATTTGTCTATATATTTATATTAAGTGTCCATGCCACTGGAAACTCTGGGAATGTGGTATGATTATGTAAGCATTGATTATTTATTGTACGTAGTATAATTATTATTAGTGAGTACTGTGATCATTGCATTTTGTACCTGAGGTACATAAATAAGCTCTTTATTTGTTTGTATATTTCAGAGAATACGTACAAATTGACGTGTGGACATGTGTTCCACGAGTTCTGCATCCGCGGCTGGTGCATCGTGGGGAAGAAACAGACCTGTCCCTACTGTAAGGAGAAGGTGGACCTCAAGAGGATGTTCACTAACCCGTATCCTTTATACTGACTCTCTAGTATTGCAACTTGCTATACAATTAAAGAAGTTCTCATTTGGTCAAATCCTTCAAATTAATAATGAAATAAATTATTATGATGAATAACACGATTTATAATCCATTTAACTGAGTATAGGAATAAGTTACTTTTATTTTCCAGTAGCGTCAAACTTTATGGCTCCTTTGTACTACGTATTTTGTACACTATTACAGCGCGTTTCGAATAAGGGGAACAGACAGGACGGTGCACCTCGTTTTAATGTTATTTAATGAAATCCTTTTTAATTCCAATCACCTACATTCTTTAAATATAACTAGAGCATAGATCAAAGAAAGCCATAAACTTTGGCGCGTTCAACATTTTACTTGAATGAATCCTGAGCATGACCATTCAGCTGGGACCGTCCCCACATCCTGTATGGGCAGCTTCTGGACTGGATCCGGTGGCTGGTGGCCTGGCAGCCGCTCATCCTGTTCTGTGCACAGGGCATTAACTGGCTCTTCGGTTTGGAATGATATTGGTTCGATTGGAGGATGTCCAAACACGACTTTCAGCAGGGCGCTTGGATGATAATGTTTGTCGTGTGTTTTTGGAACTTAGTTTTGTTCATCGTTCTCATCTCGATGACATAGACTTTAGAATGTTGCGTCCACTCAGTCGACCCGAAACTTGCATAGTATTTTCTTAGGATTTCACGGTCTCAAGAATATATTGTGATATAACTGAATTAGTTCAGGTTAGGTATGGGAACCTATTCGTGGGGGTTCCATGTATATTTAAATCCGCATTGGATTAAGTTGCATGGGTTTGCTTCGTTTTATAGTGTGAAATGTAATTCATTTAGTAATTTATGGTTTTTATAGGATCACTAAAATTATTATGATCATTTTTAAAGTGATCCGAATTACTTAAAATGCGTCATAATATTATTAAAATTAAAAAATTCAAATAATGTAACCTCCGACTCAAAAGCTCATACGTAATAGTTTACATCCTCTTATCAACTATAATAAAGCTGACGATGTTCGAACAGCTAAACAGATATTTTTAAACCATAGCATAAAACATATTCGAAAGAATTACCTGTTAAACAAAAAAGAAAAACTCAAATTCGTTCTATACCACAAACAGATACGGCAAACTACTATTTCACATTTTATTGAATCAGAGGCAAAGAACAAAATGCAAGTATAGACAGGAATAGACAATAAAAAAATATCTATTGCAGGCAGGACAAAATTCTTAAGGCTATATTCGACGACAACACAATGTACTACAAACCTCATGTAATATCTATTCAGTTTTTTTTGTGAGTATAAATTTTATAAACTAAAAATGGCTAAAATATCGCCATAACCATTGTTCAATGTAATGTAATACATTTTTTTACCATAAATAAAGTATCACTTGACTACGATACCACTTAATGGTAAGTTGCGATGATGTCTTCGATGGTAAAGCGCATTAACTTAGTAGAAGACGTTAATACGCGAATTTGCAGAAATAATGTAAAATCTACTTTTAAAGTACTATACATTCTAAATGCAATTGGGTACTCACGATTTGATTATTATTATTATACCGATATTTCGACCCAGTTGCATGAGTACTCGTGCGCATTAAAAATGTCTAGTATCCGCGAAGATATTAGTATAAAAATATATTTTAAAGTATTGCTTTGACACAAGTATTGTTTACGGTATTTATATGGATTAGAAAAACGGACTATACAAAACAATTCACTAAAAGCAGGGAGATAAGATTATATTAGAAGGGAAGTGTCAAAATAATGCACCGTGATTGGTGGATTCAAAATTGCGTCTAATATAAGGTCTATTGGTCTACTGTTTTATCGGAAACAGTGGCCCTACATACGGGGTACTATAGTCGTTGCTTTAAAAATATTATAGAAAGATTTTTTATAATTTCTATGTCTACTATGTCAATGTGAGACGGGTGTATACGTGTGAGTGGGGAAATGTGTTAAATTAATTATTATAAGTTTAATAAATATTATTTATTTAAGTATTTATGTCGCTTGTATTTTGATTTATTTGATCAAGAAGACTTGCTCAGTCAAATAGTCATCAATAATTATTTTGGTGTTATCCAGTATTCGAAAAAAAAATTGCAGAAATTCATCTAACTTGTATTATTTTACTTAAACAGTTGTAAGCAATGTATGTTGGTGTATGGTTTAAATGCAAAAAAGTATGAATTTAAATATATATATCATGATATATCTACTTAAAACTTAAATGAAGTTAAACGTATGTCGCGTGTAATATTACGCCAGGTCAATTTCAATTAAGTCCAATTCGAAAGATAGCGAAATGTTAATTGCAGTGTGAACTAGATACGGTGACGTCATGGAGAGAAACAATGCTCGGATACATATAAATAAAATAAATAAAAATACTACGCACTAAGACTACTTCGTCGTATGGACAGCACTAATATCATACCCGATAATAAAAATTAATCTGTTACATAAATGGCAACTCCGAACACCGAACCGGCAATCGTCAGCTCGCCAGCAGGGTGACCTGCTTTAAAATATAAGCCTTATGTTATGTTACATACAGCTGAATTTTCCGTTAGATTGACAGTCAACTTTTGGTATATGAGATCACCAATTATGCGTGCTACGTTTTAAAGAAAATTTAACCTTAAATTACTTTACATAAAGGTAATATATGTATAACTATTTGTGTGTGTGTAATGAACGCAGACTAAGTCAACTGTTCCGCTGGTTGATTGTGCGAAGTATATTAGTACTGATATGAATATCAAATGGGTTCATTTGTTTGAAGTATACACAGCATTTAGTGATTTTTTTTATGAAAGACGTTTGATGAAGTGTACATTATTGTACAGAAACTGTAAATATAATATAGATAGTGTAATTAGTGTACTTACACGCGTTAGTGTGATTGTACACCGTCGTGTTTGTGTGTTTTTATATTCGATGGTATGTTACTTTGTATTTATCTTGGTTACATTAAGTACAATTCGCGTGAATTTGTTACAGGACATGTCTTGTTTAGTGATATGGGTATTCACGATTATATTTTCATATTTTGTCGTCTCATGTTTAAGTAAAAAATTATCTTGTTAAAAGTTTTCTATTGCTACCCACGTAAAAATATACTTACTTCATTTAATCTAACAGATTTTTCAATTGATATTTATTTTTCGTGTAATCATTATGTATAATTATTTATTACATTTGTAATTGTAATATTTTTTGGTAATTATATAAATCTAAAATGCCTTATATTAGCGCAGTAATGAGTATTTTCCACAGACGTACAGGTATATTACGTTTGTGATAGATACGTATTTTCTAAATGGGTTAGTAGAGGCAACGATCCTGACGTAGTTTGTTTGTTGTTTTTAAAATGTACGGAAATGTATTTTTTTTTTATTTTTTTTTCACAGGTTTAATGCCATAAATCCTAGTTTTCATCAAAAATGGCGAAGCATAAAATTTGATCCTACTCCTTTGTTTTTTTTACACTTATGAACAACCCGGAATGTCTTGCATCTGTTTTCAATACCCTCTCTGTAATGTTCAGATTAGATTAATACTTAGGCAATTCCGCGGGATTGGTTACCGATTTTAAATCGGTAACTAATTTTAAGGTATCTTAATATGAAAGTATGAACATTGTGTATGTAATCTTCTGACTTTCATCAAGTGAGCTCGATGTTCCTGTGATGAAATAAAATATTTTGACTTTTGACTTAACTCTTACTATTTAAAGAGCATGCACTTGGTCAGATGTATAAATTATTAGTTTATGCCCGCAACTTAGTCCGCGTTACCCACACTGCGCTTAATTTTTAAACATCTATTTCATATCATGTGCCTTAATACAAGCTGGTTTTACATTTGACAATGAAAAATTACTACACAGACTTTCGTTCTTTAATTAATCGCGTCCAAGAGCTTTTACACTATAAAAGCTCTAGTCTATCGCTGTGTCAAATTTCATGAAAATCTGTGTGGTGGTTTAGGCATGACAGCGTAATAGACCGACAGACTTTCGAGTTTATAATGTTTATAGGGATTAAATATGGTTATTTTACTAGGAAGTTGTCTGTCTCTTTCTTGCCAACCCGTTTAGAATATAATGTATAAAACTGTGTTAATTATAATAAAATAAATAATTGATATAATTATTACTTTCATTATAAATATGATGATGAATAATGATGTAAATATGTGTTTCAAGATACGGAGTTTTGATAAATTTGTAATGTCTGTATTTTATTGCGTTTGGCACATAATTGTATGGGACTAAGATGTAATGTCTGAAGGAATCTGTAGTAAAATTTTGTCATGAGATCCGTGAGTATGGAACATAATCTGAATATAATTCAATATATTTGAAAGAGTTACTTTTTTATATTTGTGGAAATGCTTTTTTTCTCTTTCCTTGAGAAAAATTTATGAATGGGGCATTTTGAGCCAATACAATGTCATCGTAAAGAAATTTTTGGATAGTTTTCATCACTAACAAAAACTTAGTGAAGTTGTATTGGCTTGTGGCCGTTAGTTTAACGTGTACAAAAGAAAAAAGAATGAAGATCTTCAATCTGTGCAACCAGTGTAATGCCATCTGTTGTCCAAGTTGATTTCTATTACACTTCATTGCTGGAGTTTAAAAGTTGTAGTTCACATATAAGTTCATAGGCGTCGTGCGGGACTGATAAAATTATATTTCTATCTCAGTTGTCTGTATCGCGCCGTCTTATTCTGAAAAAGTAAACGTAGAACACTTGTTGAGTCCAATTCTCTTGTTTTTATATCCCAAAAAGTGAGATGTTTCACGAAATAAAAAATGCGTTTAAATTGGGAACCTTTTTGTTGTTCGTGTTACTGTTTTTTATGGTTCCTATGTTTCATTGAATAGTTTTGTTATTATATAGTAAGTTATTTTACACACACAACATACATACCAGTTGTCAAACGTATATTGTCATAATTAATTACAAAATAGCTACTTGAATTGATAATTGCTACGAATTACGTCTAATGCTTTCCTTAACGCCTTAATTAACGCGTTACGGAGCATCTGTGGTTAAAGCATTACATATGTACTGAGAATAAAGCATATAGGTGTTTTTTTATTCCGAACTCTATACCTAGAAATTGCTTATAATCATTCCTTAGGGCAGTATTATTATTATAAGCTTGCTGTGATATACCGCCATCCATAATAATATTGCATTAAGAGATGGCGCTTTATTGTATAGCATTGTAAGCTTACAATAATACTCCCCTAAAATATGTTGTAAAATTAATATTCGGGTTCCCACATAATAATACATATGTATAGAGATGATATGAGTGTGCTACGAGGTACATGTCTCGTGAATACGAGCCGGTAATTGCGATCGTGATAAGTAAGTCTAGCATGTACCTAATGATCAATGCACACGCGTGCATTATACGTTTTTCAACACATTGCGAGGAAAAAATCTGTATTTTTCCTAACTTGAATTGGCCAAATCTCTTAGATAGTGAATTATTTATTTGAATTCGGAGTTATTTAGTAAAGCATCGAATACACGAAATAGTATACGACATTGAATACTTACTGGAAATATGGAACTATCTTTTGTCAACTGGATTGTTATACGAATTTAGCCTTATTGGGTTATATTACTACAGCACCAGTGCTGTAATGTAAGGTATAAAGCACGTGTGTTGAATACATGGAGGCACGAGAGGAAATAAAACACTTAAGGAGCGAGTGTGTTGAAAAAACAGTTAATATTTTACTAACAAAAAATATTATTCATGAACGAGAACTTTGGGTTTATATATGGTTTTATTTCGAAGTTTTCGCATCGAACCGTAACGCAAGGTAGCTCGATTTTCCTGTATATAGCTGATAATATTATGAGTAATATAATAATTTATTAATGTAACCAATATTGTTCATATGACGTGTTAACGTTCTGTAAGGATAAAGTCGAATTGTAGTCGTTTTTTATTACTTCATAAGTTGTAAAGTGAAACCCCGTGAAATTTATAGGCAAATATATATTTTTTCGTCTTATATTATTTGTTGTTTTATTTTCATATGCTAAGAAGTTTTTTTGCTTAACTGCCGAGGTGTTAGTCCGGATTCTATTCCGACGTACCTGGTTTTGGTAATTTATTCAAGTTTAGATAGCGGTGATAGCCTAGTAGTTAAGAATTCGGTTGTGTGAAGTCTGCTAATTCGTACTTAGCCAGCGTGTGGACAATGGCCTTAACCTTCTCATTCAGAGAAAAAACCCGTGCTCAACAGTTGGCCGGGATGGGTTGAGAGGATTCAATTTTAATTAAGTTTCTTTAAATGACATCTCTTATCCACCAATTACAGCACCATAGCGGAGTATGTCATAGGCCTTCTCAGTCATAAGGAGTGACCCGTGCTAAGTGGTAGGCCTTTATTAAGTTACTTACCAAACTTCTACCCTAGATATACGCCCCAGTGGCATAGTTATTACCTAAGTCATAAAAAATATCCAAAATATATGGAAAGAGCATGGACGTAGTAACTAAGCGTCTATGGGACGGAGAGCGCAGATATAGATGAGGAACGAAGTTGAAAGAATTATTCTATCTGGCAATAGAATAATGTTGACGAAAAAGAAAAGTTTCTTCTTTTTTCAAATATACGTCACAATGATTTAAAAATGCAAAACTTCTGGTTCCTTCAAAAATAATGTAGTCCGTAAATGTCCAAAATATATTCGGTAAAGTAATTTGTGTTTAAATTTGTACCGTAAAACTGGAAAATGCTGACCATTCCGTTCCGTTGCTGCAATCGATTCCTGTACCTGAATGGAGTCGTCTCTAGTAACTGTGGCCACGTCGCATCGGCCATGGGTGAGTGCCTACATTGATCCCGTGAGGTAAACTCTGGCGAGCCTTCCAGCTACTTCTTTCTTTGCTAACGAGTCAGTCATGCCTTTTCTGATATGTATGAACGACCGTGTCCATTTAATGTCTGCTCTTTGTTTGCTGTTACTATTTAAACCCGACTAGTAGAATAACTGTTAAATATTATACTAGTAGCATAGCGGCTTTGTCTGTCACACGTAGTACATGACAGTATTCTAACATGGTATAATCTTCTGCTTGTATGTATTGATTTTTTTGTAATTTAATAGGTACCTAACAACTGTTTTTCGTTGTTTATGATAGTTCAGGCAAGAGGCTACGCAAAAGACAAAGGCTGTTGTCCAGACAAGCCTCAGACTGAAGGCAAAAAGGTAGAGCCGTGGCCGAAGGCGGACGCCCCGCCCCCGGCCTGGCGCTGCGAATGCCCTCGAGAGCCGCAGCCGCCCAACTACGATCCCTACCGGATCAAGGTTCCTGATGTAGTGGTTCCGCCCATCCCTGCCAGCAACGCTAAGGTATGTCCTCATCTTCACGGTAGTTAATTGATGACTGGCCATCTTGGGGGTATAAAACCACTTTTTTTTGAAGTCTGTTAAAAAATAATTGCAATATTTGGCTTAGAAAGTTTTTCGAACGTTTATGGATCTCCATTATGACCAAATTCCATTAAATTTGTATTCTTCTTTATTTAAATAATTTATAAATAGTGCGTTAGACGAAATCGGAGCCCGTATGCCGTGAAAATTAGTATCTAATGAAATCCAGCTTGTGCTTTGTTCATCAGTGGACGGGAGTGGTGTTGATGGACCGGGAGGGCAACCCCGGCGAGCGGCAGGGGGACGGCAGCAGCCAGCAGTCCTCCGACTTCCAGGAGGAGGAGGAGGAGCAGGAGGAGCAGCCCAAGAGCGAGGGCTTCTTTGCCGGCCTCAAAAGCTATTTCGGTTTTGGCAAGGGCAAGAAGGAAGGCGACGTGTCGATCCTCGGCCGGCCGATATTGAAATAAGCGACTCCGTTGAGCTCGTATGGTAACACTTTTGGAATGCCGTATCCGAAGTTCATACAGATTTTTGGGAATGATCAAAGTTGTCGTACACGGAGAATAGAAATTTCGTCCAACGCACTAAATCGTTTACATGTAAGGCGGCCTATACACGTAATGTTCTTTGACAGGAAGTACCCAGCGAGGACGGTAGGGAGCCGTTTAAGAACCCGGCAGTCAACCTTGCCATGAATGCCAACTTGCAGGATCTGTTCCACGACTCCCCTATTGTGCACCCCGATTACTGGAAGGACAAGTCTAAGAAGACGCTCCCGGCTGCGACCGCAGACGCGGAAGTATTTCCTCGTCTAGGGTACCACGGGAGATCTAAATATAAATATGCCTTCCATGAGCCGTGGAAGCCGCTGGACAGAGTGACACTGATGGCGCAGGCCGAGAAGAAGGAAATTGGGAAGACCGGAGTGATCGAGGTTGATGAGGAATCCGCGGACAAACAAGTCACTTAGGAACATACGGGCTCCGGGTTCGATTTAATAGCATAAAAATTCTGTAACGTTTTGGGAGATCTAATAAATAGCGATTCATGGTTTTGGGTTTTTATATTTCATATAGACCTCCGACTAAAGTCAGGTACAATACAGGGAGTTAGAATGTCTAACGTAGGGATATTTCGTAACACCTATGTCCTTATTGTAAGAATGAAGAATAAATCCATGCACAATTATATGATGCACGCTATCATAGCATACTTGTATCATTATAGACTCCTCCATTTAGTACCAGAGATGCAACACCTTCAGTGACATTTAATAAATTGCATTATATGTACATTCACTTTCAGCAATCACGTCAGTATTAAGCAAAAATACATGGTATTATTCGGTATGTTGCATTCCCATCTGCTCGATGAAGTGTAGCTACATGTAGGAAAACCTTAGGAAATTATTTTAACATTTTGGTAAAGGCACAACAGTTGGTTACGGTATTTATTGTAATATTCAAAATCTGTATGCGCATATTACACAAGGTTCTACAATAAGAAATGGATAACGAATAACTCCTTTAATTTTGCCACCTGATTATGCAGTTTTAAATCAACATTGAAGCATTTTTAATACGCCACCTCTAAGCACGAGGAGTTTCTTCGTAATAGGATACATAGAGCATACTCCATCACGTTACCGAAATGCAGAATAGATATTCAACTAGAATCCTTTAAGTTACTCAGCAAATATAAATAGGCAACTGTCTAGAATTCATGGTTATCTTTTATATCTACTAACTTTACCAGACATTAGAGAAGACTGTTAATATATCTACTGGTCAAATAGATATTGTATCTAATAGTAGTGCTAGGTTATACTCGGTCAAGGTAGATGGTCGTCTTATTGCCAGCGCCCTGTTGCAGCCGATGCTACAGTGTGCCAAGATCAAAGGTCCCTGCTCCGTGCCGCCCGCCCCTTCGCCACCGCCCTGCCCCCCGCCGCCGCCCAAACCGTTCCCTTGGATTTACGTTATTGGAATAACTTCCTTCTTTAGCTTGATGGGGATGGTGAGTGAATTTACTTGTTTGATGAATGCCACATCAAATAGAAGAAATACATATTTAAATCTGATTTACATCTTAAAAATTTTAGTTGTTGTCTCAATTATTTTTGTTGGTTACAACAGATATACCAGTGTTACCTCTGGAAAGAAGCGAAAGACAGGCTAGGCGAGAGTATTCCAATTTGTAAGTACACTGATTTTTTTTATGAATTTAATTTTTCTCACATTACACATTTATCAGCGACATTCGACTTTTGCTGGTGGTGGGACATTCTCCCATCTGGAATGAAATGTCATTTATTGCATTCATGTAGTATTTACAAGATGTTAACGCTTAAAATTGTGCTATACATGTGCCTTATTAGGCGTTGCAATATTTGTCACGAAAGAAAAAAAGAAAATTAAATTAAACAAATTAACAATATAATAATAATCTTATGTTATATCATTATTACAATTCGTCAGTCAAAATCTCATCTATTGAGTAATAGCATTTTTCCGTCAAAATATTTTTTATGTTTCTTTTAAATTGTGTCGGGTTTGAATCAGTTATTGTGTCTGGCATGTGATTAAATAATTTACAGGCCATATAATACACAGTTTTCTGATAAAAACTGGTTTTTGCAGTAGCATTTGATTTTACGTTATATATTTTTCGTGTAGCACGTTGATATCTCGTATACCTAATTTCAAATAAGCAAGGATTTTCTTTTACAAAAATACACACTTCCTATATATATAACGATGGTAGGGTTAATAATTAAATATACATTTACAGGTATGCATTTGGCTTACATGAAAAATGGCTCTAACACATTTTGTGTACTGTAGTGATGTACTGATGATGATGTACTGATCTAATATTGAAGTTGTTAGATGTCTTTGAGGTTATATAGTCAATGACCTGTTTCTGCTAATAGTTCCAAATTTAAATATAACTCTGTGATTCTAAGTTTAAATAAACTTAGATAAAATACAAAATACTAAATAAAATTCTTTAATAAATTTTCCAAAAATGGTCTTCAAGCCATGGCCCATTAATCAGCATGGGTCTATCCCCGTTATTGAGGAGGCCTGGAGCGTATCAACTACGGAGTTACAGTGAGTGGAGGTTTCATGATCATTTAAACCCACAACTGTCCTACAAATATATAGTGAACCGTGCTGGCCGAGTGCAGATGACTTCATATATCGTCGAGAAGGTATTATAAGGATTTATTTGTCATGGTTTGGTTTGCTAACTATGTAAATTTATAATTGTGGCGTAATTCTATCTGAGGGCAGAAAATCATTCAACTCTGCAATCCTGAAACCTCATTGAATTATTAAAACAAGTAACTGTCACGCAGGGCCGTGTCAGGAACGCCATTTTGAATTCTCAAAAGGCAGCTGTCCTTCAAAACACGGCTAGCAAATTAGAGTAATTAGCAAGCACAATAGAATTGTATGAAGTGACTTCCTTAAAACTTATTTCATTTTACACAGAAGACGGTTGTACAGGTGGTACGTATGTCATTATTTTAAATAAGGCTGTTAGGTAAATTGGCGCCAATTTTTCGCTTAACCACACTGGGTACACGTGCAAGTACTGATATTTCCTTGTACGCTGTTCTTCTATAAGTCATCCTAATATGTAACCCAACATGTGAAAAAATACCAAAAAATCCTTATATCGCGCACGCTGTGGAAACAATTGACAATAGAGCAAACTGATATACTACAGTTTTACAGAGGACGTCAATATCTACAAATAAGTCCGCGATACCATATGTCTAAATGTTATGTCACAAAACTACTTTTTTCTGGTAACTGGTTCTTCCGACGCAAAGCGAGAGGAGTTTCTGGTAAATTACAATAATCGTGAGTACCTATTTTAGTATCGAAATATCTCCATGTATACTTCCCCTATAGACTAAGATTATAATTAAATAATAAACAATAAATATTGAAATTACTTACCAAACTTCCTCTGCTTCTTGCAAACAGATTTTGAAGAAGTCAGATATGGATATGAAGCTCCGGTAGTGGCGTCGCAGTTCTCCAGTCTGAAGAGGTAGGAGTTCTCTGCCTGCGCTGGCAGGAAGGGGTCGTTGCAGAGTGGGTTCAGGTCGGATGAGCAGGTCCAGCAACGGATTGGTTCACCTGCAAACAGAGGATTTTGATTGTTATATTTGGTGCCTATTTTAGTTTAAACGGCTGTGTCCTGAAGGTGAATCGAAGAAATCAGAATACTTCGAATCATACTGGGACTTCTTCTGGCTGCAACCAATTTAATGTTCCACTACTGAGCACGGATCTGTCCTCATGCTGTGGAGGCCCTGAGAATATTCCACGTTGTACCAAGGTAGCACCTCTTATATTCAAAATTTATGCGCACTTATAATTAATTGTCTATGTTACCAACACTGGCTGAGACTATTAGATAAGTTGCAAACGTAAAGCGATTACGAAAATTTGGCGATAATTGCTCGTAAATCGCAAATTCGTATTACGTAACAGCGACAATCGAGTTATTTAATAGATATCGGCGCTAGGTTCATGGCAAAAAGTACACACTATTAATCAGCGCGCGTTGAACAAGCGATCACGTGTGTAACAGGTTGTTTCTTGACACATAATAATAGTTTGTTTTTCTATTATTGCTGATCGTTTGTTGCCTGCTCGCTATTTGCAAATTTTAACTCATAGGGCGGTCGGAATCGAATCTGAAGTTATTGCATGGTAGATCGACCACACTCATAATTTATAGTTCACATAATTAGTTATAATTATTTTTAAATTTTACATTAATAAAAATTTTTTCCCGTCGCAAATATTTTAACTTACTATATATTTTTATATCGTTGTAAAATTTAATTGCTTTTAATTTAGGATTTGAAAAATTAAGACAAAAACTTATTATGCACAGCAAAGAATAAATTATGAACCTCATGTTTTATTCAAGTAATAAAAACAATAGTTTCCCAAGCACGGATCCGCTTCTACTGGAATGTTACTTAACGTCACTGAGTGTGAATCAAAACAGTTAGAATCACGGTGCAAAACAATAGAACATATCTACATATGTCTATGATATAGTAGCTTTGTTCTACAATTACATTGCTTATACTTGTTGCAAATTAGATCTGAAATTATTACAATTACATTACAAACTCGACAATTTTTAATATACAAACTCGACAATTTTTTACATACAAACTTGACAATATTTACCATACAAACTTGACAATTTTTAACATTCAAACTCAACATTTCGTACCGTACAAATTTGACAATTTTCACCATACAAAATAGACAATTTTTTATATACAAATTTGACAGATTTTACCATACAAACTTGACAAATTTCACCATAGAAACTTGTAAATTTTTAACATTCAAACTCAACATTTCGTACCGTAGAAACTTGACAATTTTCACCATACAAAATCGACAATTTTTAATATACAAATTTGACAGTTTT